>JAMPIV010004266.1:0-159670 GCA_024509875.1 Oreohelix idahoensis | reverse complement strand
AGATCACTTCCCTTTGATAATATTTACTCTGTATCACTGCGACTGCCGAATTATTGAAGGAAGTCTGAAGGAGAGGGAACATCTTCTAGATGGCAAGCCATTCTTCATAGCGCTTCCTTGCTGGAGATTCTGATGTACTTCTTGCAGAAGCCAGTCTTTATGTTGCTCGTGTAGAGCTTTCGATAGACAATGCAGTAGGGCTTTGGGCTGACGTAGACACAAACTGACTTTCTGCTGATGTACTTGCGACAGGGCTTTGGGATGATATACTTGCAGTAGGGTTTTTAGGGGCTGCTGATGTTTTCGTGAAGTACCTCTCTTAAGACGTTTAGGTTGTGGCTATAATTTTCTTCTCTGTGTAGATTTCTGAATAACAAGCATAGGAATTTAAAATTGAAGTTTTAACCTCGTAACTTCTTTCAAAATTGGGATCTGTTCTTTCTAAAATTACCACCCCCTTTTCAAAATGTTGGAAAGCTTTCTCAAGTTCTTTGCAGGTTAGGCCTTTAGGCTCTGGGGTCACTTTTTCTACTGCAGAATCCTCTTCATCTCGCCGATGTTCTTCGTTGCTCAGGAGATGCACATGAGAATCCACAAGTTTTGCTATATCTTCTGCCTCCACTTCAAGTTCTAGCTGCCTAGCCATCTTCACAACATTTTCAGTATTACTTTAAATATTTATTTAACAACAGTAAAATATAAAAATAGTGAAATCACTTTGGAAGCACATGAAATGTGATAAAAACACACCGGAGTCATGAAGTATAAAGCGTAGCAGAAAGAGCAAAGGGAAGCGGTTTAGAAATGGTGTCATGTCAAAAAAGCATCATATGAGTGAGTCAAGTCGCTATATCATGGAAATGGGTGTTAATTGAAAACCGTCGTATGAGCAAATCATCGTAAAGTGGGGTATGACTGTACTACCAACATTACTCTACTTTGTATAGAAACTACCACCACGTCATGTACAGACATCCTGTGTCCACATCACGTACACCTCATGTACAGATGTCCACCTCATATACAGACATTCTGTTTTCCATCCCTCCCCCTTTTCCACAAACTGATGTTAATACAAGTTAAAATTGCCAGCCACAAAAAAATGACACTGTATTTTTGTCATTCTTCCAGGCTGAAGATCATAGTCGAACCATCATCCTGAGAGTACATGAAGCCTATGGTGGTAGTACCAAGGTGAAGGTCACCACATATCTACCGTTTAAGGAGGTCCATGCTTGTAATGGACTGGAAGAGTCGCTACATGACTGGGATCGAGATGTAGATGTCAAGTTTGTACAAGAAGACAAGGGATGTCATTTTGAATTTTACGTTTCAGCTTTTCAAATAGTTTCTCTCAGGTGTTCGCTGTAGATGTGTACTTCTTCCAAGCTTGGTCTGCGTTTTCATGGACAGTATTTGATGTTTCTCCGGCTTGATAGATCATCATTACCCTTAGTTCCCCAAGGAGTATAGGCTTTCAACAAACGCATGCCATCTGTCCCGTACCGTCTGTCGTGTGCCATCTGCTCAGTCTTCCTCATCATTTTCATTTCTGTGTTCCACGTGTTTACCTCTGCCTCTCCTACCCTGGGGATTCCAGAACAAGGTCTGCCTGGGGGTAATGCTATGAGCACTTTTCCTTAATGTGTGTCCTACCATTGCCAGCATCTTCTCATCTCTCTTTCCACTGGAACTTGTCATCAGCTCCACATTAGTAATCTTGTCATCAGTTCCACATTAGTGATCTTGTCATCAGCTCCACATTAGTGATCTTGTCATCAGCTCCACATTAGTGATCTTGTCATCAGCTCCACATTAGTGATCTTGTCATCAGCTCCACATTAGTGATCTTGTCATCAACTCCACATTAGTAATACTGTCATCAGTTCCACATTAGTGATCTTGTCATCAGTTCCACATTAGTAATCCTGTCATCAGTTCCACATTAGTGATCCTGTCATCAGTTCCACATTAGTGATCCTGTCATCAGTTCCACATTAGTAATCCTGTCATCAGTTCCACATTAGTAATCCTGTCATCAGTTCCACATTAGTAATCCTGTTATCAGTTCCACATTAGTAATCCTGTCATCAGTTCCACATTAGTAATCCTGTCATCAGTTCCACATTAGTAATCCTGTCATCAGTTCCACATTAGTAATCCTGTCATCAGTTCCACATTAGTGATCTTATCAGTTCCACATTAGTGATCCTGTCATCAGTTCCACATTAGTGATCCTGTCATCAGTTCCACATTAGTGATCTTGTCATCAGTTCCACATTAGTAATCCTGTCATCAGTTCCACATTAGTGATCTTGTCATCAGTTCCACATTAGTGATCTTGTCATCAGTTCCACATTAGTAATACTGTCATCAGTTCCACATTAGTGATCTTGTCATCAGTTCCACATTAGTGATCTTGTCATCAGTTCCACATTAGTGATCTTGTCATCAGTTCCATGTTAGTGACCTTGTCATCAGTTCCACATTAGTAATCCTGTCATCAGTTCCACATTAGTAATCCTGTCATCAGTTCCACATTAGTAATCCTGTCATCAGTTCCACATTAGTGATCTTGTCATCAGTTCCACATTAGTGACCTTGTCATCAGTTCCACATTAGTAATCCTGTCATCAGTTCCACATTAGTAATCCTGTCATCAGTTCCACATTAGTGACCTTGTCATCAGTTCCACATTAGTAATCCTGTCATCAGTTCCACATTAGTGATCCTGTCATCAGTTCCACGTTAGTGATCTTGTCATACCATTTAATCCTACTTTTCACTGCAAGCACCCATTTAACTTCTAGGTTGTCATTTTGTTGTGTTCCCCATGTGACAGTCATACAATAGGCCTGACTTGAGTCATACAATAGGCCTGACTTGACAGTCATGCAATAGGCCTGACTTGACATTTGAGTTGACTGATAGACAGACAGGTATGGAGAAAAACTGATTGTATTCCTGTATTTATCCAGCATATGAGAGACAGTCTGACAGCTTGGTAGATGTAACATAGATTTTGTTCATTATTTCTCCAACATATAAAAGATATTATGGTAGCCATGACAGACATTAAGTATAACAGTTTGTTTTCATTGTGTCTCCAACATAAAAAGATATTATGGTAGCATGACAGACATTAAGTATAACAGTTTGTTCCCATTGTGTCTCCAACATAAAAAGATATTATGGTAGCATGACAGACATTAAGTATAACAGTTTGTTCCCATTGTGTCTCCAACATAAAAAGATATTATGGTAGCATGACAGACATTAAGTATAACAGTTTGTTCCCATTGTGTCTGCAACATAAAATCATCAAAAATAGTGAGCAACAAACTGTGACCACTTGTCAGTGAATGATTATGAGACACTTAAAACCAGCAACTGGAGAAATATTAAGTCAGTGTGACCTGCAGCATATGGGCAGAGTTGAAGTAGACAGCCCAAAATATAAATCTGGAGACCAACCATTGCAGACCTATGCTCCACAGGGAATGACAAACAAGGATTGAAGCCAATATCTGGTGCTGGTTTTCTGGACAAATAAGTGTGTACTTAATGTCTGTGGAGTGGTGTAGAGAACAACCATGGAGTGACTCCGCTATCTTCTTGGTCATTGATTGATCATTAATTGCTTGACTGAATAAAGTGTCAGGTTTGTTAAATAAGAGAATTTGAAGCCACTTAATTACTACTAACCCTACTTTCATGTGGTACACATGTTCAGCTAGATACTTCAGTTTTTGGAAAGTAGAAAAGGTCTTCAATAAAATCACACACACCTGATAAAATGTCCATGTATTTTTAAAAATATTCAGAGTTGTTCATTCAGAAAACAGAAGAGCTACACAGAGGGAACTTGTAGTTTCATTATGGCTTTGTTATTAATTGTAAAATAAAATATATTTAGTGTGGTTTAGGTCGGGTATCCTTTACATAAAGTGTTGGTGGCCAAGAGGTTCTGGAATAGCTACAGTGTATACAATCTTGCTTTCGAGTATAAATGTTATAGAAGAATTTTGCGCATTTGCTATAAAGAGCACAAAACAAATGTCTATGTTAGAGAGAAAATAAACACCTATACAGGCCACCAAGAACCACAGTAGTGAAATGTCGAAAGCTTGCCTGGTTTGGGCATGTAACTCGTCATGACTCCCTTTCGAAAACGATCCTCCAGGGAACAGTCGAAGGTAAACGGAGAAGAGGAAGGCAAAGAAAATCCTGGGCTGATAACATCAAAGAATGGGCAGGACATGGTTTTTCCACACTCGTACGCATTGCTGAGGATAGAGGGCAGTGGAGGACCCTGTCTGCTGATGCTTCCACCATGGCACCCCTACGACGGGTTACGGGTTGAGATGAGATGATACAATCATGGAACCCAAACATTTCATGAAAATATGGAGAGAAAAAAAAAGTGAACTATTCTGAAAGCTGCAGTGATATATGTCATGTTATACCCTGAACATGGCCAGGAAGTGGGCACTGGTGGCGACGAAGCACACTACAGGTTGGTTATCTGAAAGGTTGATTCACGTGTCGTCTGCCTCATCAATAATGATCAGTGTCGTCATAACAGTCTCCTTAATTTTATGAACTGTCATGAGATTTCTTGTTATAAATGTCTGCTGCTCTAGTCCATCAGTAATCTGATCACACAATGTCTTCTGTCAACACTTTTTTCCACAGTGTTTACAATATCATTTCCATCTTCACTTGTATCATCTTGATTCACAACCAGTGCAGCTATTTCACTCATACACAACTGGCTCATTCGTTATCAGTGTTCAAAATTTCTTCGCAAACTTTTCCACCGTGCCTGACAGTACAGAATAAACAGAGAAAAAATATTGCAGCAATCGATGGATGAGTGTTTGCTGGAAGCACTAACATTTTGGTACAAACCACTCATGACAGTTGGAAACATTTATATTTGGCACAAACCAAGACAAGAGAATGCTTGTCGGCTGCTCAGAAGAACCTGTGCACTATGGCGAGATCTTTCATGACACCTGAAAAATACTTTGATTTCAGGACAATTAGAAATTTGAGAAAGGGATACTCAGTCTGTATTAGTGCCGTTTTTTTTTTATTGTCATGTGATAAGATTTACCGTGTTTGGACAGAATTTAATTGTGTTACCATTTTATGGAAACGGCCATGTTATAGTAATGGTGACAACTTAGTTGTCTTGTTATGTCTGAAGTGCTGCGAAAGTGGTAGCATGGTAACAGCTACCAAACTTTCGTCTATTTTTTTTATAGAACGCAGTTTTTTAAATTTCCAAAATGTTTAAGAAAAAAAGTTAAACGTAAGGAAAACATAATAAGAATTATCCACTGATAGATTGATAGCATGCCGTTTTTATAATTACTGATTGACTCTGATTTACCAATTGTAAAGTTTTTGTTGATGTAAAATCAACAGTTTGATAATTGTTCAATAAATGACCAAATGAAAGATTTTCAGGCATAAGTCCAAGATCAAAGGCATGGGGAAAAAAAATTCAGGTCACATGGAAGGCAACAAATTAAACTCACTTTCATAAATGTCAGAGCTACATCTTATGGGTCACCGTCTTCAGACACATTTAAATTGCATTTAAGATCATTTTAAAAACCTGTTAGCTATTACCACTTGACAAGAGAAATAACATTTTTATCAAATACCGGGTGACTTTAATGACATTTTTGGTCATGTTCTTCTGGAAGTCAGATATGCCAACGTTACTATTTTAATCATGTCATGTGATGTCACAGTGAGATTTCTAGATTTGTGATGACCTTAGATGTGTTAATGTATCACAGGAAATCTAAACTATGATATAGTCCTGTTATTATCCTGTCTATGAGAAGAGAGTATGTAACATTATATAGCCCTGTTACTTGCTGTGTGAGAAGTGGTTATAAACATAATATAACCCTGTTACTGTATGAGAAGTGGTTATAGAACATAATATAACCCTGTTACTGTATGAGAAGTGGTTATAGAACATAATATAACCCTGTTACTGTATGAGAAGTGGTTATAGAACATAATATAACCCTGTTACTGTATGAGAAGTGGTTATAAAACATAACCATTTTATTGTATGAGAAGAGATTATAGAACATAATGTAAGAGAAGAGACTAATTTATAATATAACAACCATGCTACATACTGTATGAAGAGAGGATATAGTCCTGTTACTGTATGAGGAAGGAATGTACCCCGTTACTCTGCATGAGTATCTTCTTCTTCATTCACCCTCAGATGTCAACTTGAATAAGTTCAAAGAAAGCAGTGGTCAGCCTGAGGCTGTTGATATCGCCGTAGATTTTCTCCAGGAATGGTACTGGTGATGGCCATATGCGTTTTCTCTGTTCCTCATATGTTGGGCACCTTTGAAGCAGATGTTCGGCAGTCATTTTATCGGTGCCACAGTCACACTCATCAGTAGTTCCTATCTTTAATTTGTTGAATAGGTGGTATCTCAATCTGTTATGACCTGTGCGAAGTCTGAAGACTACCACTTGTTCACTTCTGCTAAGCTGGTAATACGGATCATTTTTTGTGTGGCCTGGATGCTCTTCTTCCCACTTGTGCCTGTATCTGCGCTTGATAAAACTCTTGGACTCCTCATAGGTTATATTTATGTCAAGTTGAGGAAGTTTTCCCCCTTCCTTTGCCAATCTGTCAGCCTCTTCATTTCCAGGGATGTTGCAGTGAGAAGGGATCCACTGTATCACGACTCTTTTGTACTGCTGGCATAGTCTGTGAAGTGTTACTCTTAGGTCATCCAGTTCAGCATTACTTTGACTTTTCAATGTTGTAATCACTGACAGCGCATCTGAGAAGATAGCTACTGGTCTCTCCGAACTTTCTTCTGTCATTAGAATTTCTGATGCAATTTTTAAGGCCTCTGCTTTGAAGTTAGTTGAAAATTTCCCTGTTGCGACTGCTATCTTTTTTTGTGTGCCATTGCTTAAGCTCAGGAAGACTCCTCCACCCCCAACTTCTGTTGCATTAGTTGCTGATCCATCTGTGTATGCTCTGCATGAATATAATGTCTGACGTCTAGATCATGTTGTTGTTTAACTAGGGCAGCTCAGCTGCTCACTCGTTTGCAGCCAATGCAAATAATCAGCCAGAGTACTGTGGTTATGGTCCTCTGACTCTGTGTTATGGCTCATTAATAATAATAATAATAAATTCTTTAAGCACCAAACACGGTTATATGACGCCACTCCTCTTAGCTCTTGCACATTATTTAGGCCCAACGTTCTTCCTTCTCTTATATTGTTCTTCTGAGTGTTTCTTTTGGTCTTCCTTTTTTCCTCTTACCCTCAGGAACCCAAGTGAGCGCCTGTAGTGGTATTCTGTTGTTTTGCATTCGTAGGCCATGACCGATATATGACCATCGTCTTTTCCTTATATAGTCGGAGACATATTTCTGCCTAGAGTCTTCTCTTATTTGTCGATTAGTCTTGAATTCTTTCCAACTGATGTTCATGAGTTTTCTAAGACATTTGTTCTCGAATGTATTCAGCTTGTTCTCCAATGATTTTGTTATTTTCCAACTCTCACAGCCGTATGTTAACACTGAGATAACATTTGACTTAAACAGACGAAGCTTGGTATGTATTATGGCTCACTACTATAGTGTTATGTTTANGTTATTAGAACTCCATTTATGGGACAATCGTTCGGATAATCAAATGTTCGGATAATTGGATTACATAATGTATCGAGTACATGTACACATATTTCTAAAAATAATTAACCATCACAAGGAAATTACACTATAAAACATATTTACTTGTACTGTAATAATAATACCCACACTGTATTAGATCACTCATCATCATGTGACGTATTCTTTCCAGAACGTTGTCTCCATTACAGCTGCTCTGAACGCATCACGATTCTGGGCAAGTCTACCTGCATCAGCCAAAGACAAGTTCAGACTCTCTGTGATGTCCTGGGTCCACCGTCGTCTAGGTCGACCCCTTCCCCTTTTTCCAGGGACCATGCCTTCCATCACTGAGTATTCAGATTAGCCATTTTGGATTTCTTGGCATTGTACATCCAGTAGTTTGCCATTGCTTTCTGGATGGTTCTGGCCGCTTACCATTACAGTCCATGGTGCACCCTCAGCCCGATACCAGGCCTTTCCAACTCCTGCCCTAGAAGCTGTTGTCAAAATAGTATTGATCATCCGCCCGTTCGGCCAGCAGTTGTGTGTTTAGATCACTGTATCACCAAAATCTTTCATTACACTGCAGTGCATGTACTACTTGTATTAATTATTTTTTTTTAAGAAAGAGAAATGTTTTCAAAATAACATTACAAACGATTCAAAACCAGGCGCAACTTACGTATACATGTACTTGCACAGATGTAACCCACTACTTAAAATAATGAGAAATCCTCTTTTGCACCAAACTGGATAGTCTCCTTTTGGCTGCTAAGTCCCGCATTCTCTTCAACAGCAGAGGCTGTGTAGGACAGCTGTCATCTTCTTGCTCGTACCAAGCCATCGCTGTTTCTAGTGCTATAAAGGCCTCTTCAGGACTTGGTCGACGTTTTGGGTTTTCTTCATAATCTACAAGTACTGAGGTGTCTTCATCATCGGTCACTACGTGTATTTGGTTTTCTTCTTGCACAAAAGACAAAATTTCTTCGTCATTCAAAAACTGAAAACCAGAATCATTATCATCTTCTAGCCACATGTGTGCATCATCTTTGTCACAGGTCGAAAATCCGGACATTGCTTGAAACAGTTCCACAACTTCATTTATACAATCATCATTTGTGTCCACTACAGTAGTTTCATTTCCTCCTTTTTTCCCAAGCAATACTATTCCAAGCCTTGTTTGTCAGATTATCTTGTGACAGGGTGGTCCAAGCATCAGCTAACATAAAGCAGTCTTTGAGATTAAGCTTTTTGGAAAACGTGCTCCACACTTTCTTCATCTTCAGCCAACAATAAACGACGCAGGACTTCCTTCTTGTACATCTTTTTAAGCTTTGCTATAACACCCTGATCCATTGGTTGAATCAGTGCTGTTACATTGGGAGGCAGAAAAATTACTTTAAAATTTGCATCAACTGCATTCAATGTATCCGTCTCTGGATGAGATGGTGCATTGTCCAGTAGAAGAATTACTTTTCCAGTTTTCTTTTCTTGTTCTCTCAACCTCTTCACATTTGGGATGAACTGATTTGTATACCAATCAAAAGTCAAGTTGATTGTTGAACTGAAGTGTCTTTTCACACAATAGAGAACCAGAGATAGTTTCCCCTTTGCTTCTTCTTTGCACAAACCATATATACAAAGCCTCTTCCAATTTCAAATCTTTCGCATGTCTCATGGTTTACGTTTCTTCGACCCATTTTCACTATCCAATTTCGATGCAAAACTCATAATTTTATCCTTGTTACTTTTGATGTCAGAGACGGTAGCTTTCCCAACATTGAAAATCCTCGCAAGTGAAGACACAGTTTCACCTTTTCCTAGTCTCTTGATAATTTCTGTTTTCGTTTCAATTGACAAAACATTGCGGTTCCTTTTATATGCTTTATGCCTTCTGGAAGATGCCATATCGCACAGAGAAATACTTGCACACCAAAATTAATCTGCTGTAGTAGCAGACACAATTATTTTAAGTTGAACTGTCTGTTTAGCCAGTGTTCTGCCTAGAACGCACACGTACACTAGATTGGTAAACCAGATATTAACTGACTTTATGATCTAACTGACTTCCTGTACGTAAGCGACCGACCATTAGCCCATTCCATCCTCTACAAATTGTTCGCACACATTTGAAGCTTGCAGCTTCAAAAGATTCAAAAATGTAGTCTAACATGACTGGTGGCGCCTGATTTTTTTTTCTCGAAAAAGTGTTCGGATAATTGGATGTTCGGATAATTGGGGTTCGGATAAATGGAGTTCTACTGTATTTACAAACACCTGACTATATATTAACTTCATGGAACATAAAGTTTAGTTATGTCAATGAAGCAGTTCTAAATACAAACAACATGGAAACAGGAACACTTTGTTTGTGGTTTATTTGATGCTATTTGTATCAACACAATTTTAAAACATATTGTCAAGACAAAAGCCATCACATGAGATAATTGGTGCTAACTAAAAATAGTTTGTGGACAATTTGTGGTGGTAAGCATTTCTTACTGGCTAAAGGTTGAATTATGACAACAGAAACACACATGAACTAGCAAAACAGTTTGGTGATCTAGATTTTGCAGATGTCCTGGCTTATCCGACTCATGACTGTAACCACAAGCAAAACAAAATGAACATATCTGATAATAGGCTACAGCAATTAGGTCTGAAAATACAGGGTGAAAAAGGCAATAGAATAAATCTGGCAAGTAAAGGCCAGGCTGCACTTGGGAAACCATCTGTCCAAGATGTGGACAACTAATAATATCTTATTACACAAGATAACTTGGAGGAGCAGAAAATAAGAATACACAACACAAGAGGAACTTTCACAGCATCAAGAAATACATGGAAATAAAAAGAACTAAGTCAGTTCTATTACAACACAGAATAAAAATCTTAAATGTCAAGTCAGTTCTATTACAACACAGAATACAAATATTAAATGTCAAGTCAGTTCTATTACAACACAGAATAAAAATCTTAAATGTCAAGTCAGTTCTATTACAACACAGAATACAAATATTTTAAAAAAACAACCAAAAAATGACTTTCATGAATGAGTGCTTCCGTAGTACAGGATTGAAATGGTATGGCAACAAGACGATGAATGTAGAAGTGATGGAAATAGTCAAGACAACTACAAGGGAACAATGAAAATCTGGTGCTGGATAGGACATGTACACACTGATGACATCAGTTTATAGCAGTCCTTGTTCTGGAAGCCACATGATAAGAGAAATATACACTGAAAAACATAGAACAGGGAGATGGACAAATATTGGATAAAGAAGACACAGAAAAGGGAGACGGACATAAGGGATACAGAGAACATGGGACAGGGAGATGGACATATAAGGGACATAGAAGGCCTGTGCTCCATATGGTCAGCACAAACATGTAAGAACTTAGAGCCAGGTAGATGTTCACTCTTGTAGATTAAGTAAACCAGCCTGTATATACATACATGGCATGATTGATCACACATCTACAGCCAAACTGTGACCATATTGTTGCTGCTACATGTGTGTGCACGTTATGTCTGCCATTTGCATATTTATGCATTTTGTGTGTGTGTGCTTCATTAACAAACTTTATAATAGCTAACCATAATATAAGCACATGAAACAACATACGACAAATATTTCTGAATGTGACATAATTGTTAAAACACTGTGACAAGAAAATACAGAGACTGACAATTAATTACATAACAAGTATGTTCATGATGAGCTAGGGGCAGGTAATTCTAAAGTGGACCAAGAAAATGCCTCAGCTTTTTTCAGATTGATCTCCACTTTGGTCCCCAGTAATTTGACTTCACTCATGGAGGGGATGATTGCCTGGTATCAAAGAGAGTTTTAAAAAAAACAAACAGATATATGAAATGAATAAAAAAAATACCTCACTAAACATTATCTCTGTTGGCAATGACAATGCATTAGAATATTTTTACAGGGAGAACAACAAAGACAACAACCAAAAAGCTACAGACTTTCATAAATGGGTGCTTGCGTAGAATAGAGGGATTAAAATGGTATGACAAGGTTACCAACATGGAACTGATGACAAGAACTAGACAAGTGCCAGTGGAACAAGAGATAAGAAGATGGCGATGGATAGGACACACACTGAGGAAACCTGTTGATAGCATTACAAGGCAGTCCTTGTTCTGGAACCCCCAGGGCAAGAGAGGCAGAGGTAGACCAAGAAGCACATGGAGAAGAGAGCTGGAAACAGGGGTGAAAATGATGAGGAGAACGTGGAAAGAACTTGAGATGATGGCACGTGACAGGAGGACTTGGCATGTGTTTGTTGAAGGCCTATGCTCCTTTGGGAGTGGAGGGTTATGATGATGATGATGAGTAAGCTTGAGTACAGGGTACATAATGGCTTCAGGTAATACCTGACATGAGACATGGTTGTCCTCACTTGCCATTACTCTTGATAGACAAAATCATGCAGGAAGCTAATCTCAAAAAAGATGTAACATATCCAATTAATATGAAAATATGCTCGAGTTTTTCACTATTTTCATGGTCACCACATTTTCTGACTCCTTCATCACCCACACACCACATTTTCTGACTACTACATCACATTTTCTGACTACTACATCACCCACACACTACATTTTCTGACTACTTCATCACTCACACATCATATTTTCTGACTTACATCACCCACACATCACATTTTCTGACTACTTCATCACCCACACCACATTTTCTGACTACTTCAACACCCACACACCACATTTTCTGACTACATCACCCACACATCACATTTTCTGAATACTTCATCACCGACACACCACATTTTCTGACTACTTCAACATTTTACCATACATCCTTTAATTTCATTAGAATGCATGTGACTCCACCACTCACAAATGTGCACATCACTTCATCGTACAACATCAAATGTCATTCCTCCATCATCATATCAAATCATCAGTAGGTGGAGGTGTCCTTCTGAGCTTAAAAACTGTTACCCAAAAAAAAAACCGCCAGTGGCAACAGGAAAATGATCAAGTAACTTCAGATATAGGCAGAGGCCTTGCAAACTGCAGCTGAGGAAAGCACAGAGAGAAATGCTGCTTTCTTCATAGACAGACTGTCAGTAATTGCAACCCTGAGGAGTCCAAAATAATGCAGACTTAGGTAACCTAAGAGTAGTGCTGCACAAACTATGTGAACAAATCAAAAGGGTTGTGATACAATGGCTCCCATCTGACTAATGTCCCTGACAATGAAGAGACTGACAGATTGGCAAAGGAAGGTGGAAAGTTACCTCAGGCCTGATACAAGCAGAACTTTTGAAGACACAGAGAGTTTTATCAGAACCAGATGGGATGTAAAGCATCCAGGACACCACACACAAAATTATGCATATTGCCAGCTAGCAGAGAACAAGTGGTAATCCTCAGACTCTGCACGGGCCACAACAGAATGAGATACCATCTATTCAATAAGCGAAAGATAGGAACTACTGATGAGTGTAAATCTGGCACTGATAAAATGACTATTGAACACCTGCTTCATAGATGCCCAACATATGAGGAACACAGATATCACATATGGCCGTTACCAGTACCATGATGCCCAACATGAGGAACACAGATATCACATATGGCCGTTACCAGTACCATGATGCCCAACATATGAGGAACACAGATATCACATATGGCCGTTACCAGTACCATGATGCCCAACATATGAGGAACACAGATATCACATATGGCCGTTACCAGTACCATGATGCCCAACATATGAGGAACACAGATATCACATATGGCTGTTACCAGTACCATGATGCCCAACATATGAGGAACACAGATATCACATATGGCCATTACCAGTACCATGATGCCCAACATATGAGGAACACAGATATCACATATGGCCATTACCAGTACCATGATGCCCAACATATGAGGAACACAGATATCACATATGGCCGTCACTAGTACCATGATGCCCAACATATGAGGAACACAGATATCACATATGGCCGTTACCAGTACCATGATGCCCAACATATGAGGAACACAGATATCACATATGGCCGTTACCAGTACCATGATGCCCAACATATGAGGAACACAGATATCACATATGGCCGTTACCAGTACCATGATGCCCAACATGAGGAACACAGATATCACATATGGCCGTTACCAGTACCATGATGCCCAACATGAGGAACACAGATATCACATATGGCCGTTACCAGTACCATGATGCCCAACATATGAGGAACACAGATATCACATATGGCCGTTACCAGTACCATGATGCCCAACATATGAGGAACACAGATATCACATATGGCCATTACCAGTACCATGATGCCCAACATATGAGGAACACAGATATCACATATGGCCATTACCAGTACCATGATGCCCAACTTATGAGGAACACAAATATCACATATGGCTGTTACCAGTACCATGATGCCCAACTTATAAGGAACACAGATATCACATATGGCCGTTACCAGTACCATGAAGCCCAACATATTAGGAACACAGATATCACATATGGCCGTTACCAGTACCATGATGCCCAACATATGAGGAACACAGATATCACATATGGCCGTTACCAGTACCATGAAGCCCAACATATTAGGAACACAGATATCACATATGGCCGTTACCAGTACCATGATGCCCAACATATGAGGAACACAGATATCACATATGGCCATTACCAGTACCATGATGCCCAACATATGAGGAACACAGATATCACATATGGCCATTACCAGTACCATGATGCCCAACATATGAGGAACACAGATATCACATATGGCCGTCACTAGTACCATGATGCCCAACATATGAGGAACACACATATCACATATGGCCGTTACCAGTACCATGATGCCCAACATATGAGGAACACAGATATCACATATGGCTGTTACCAGTACCATGATGCCCAACATATGAGGAACACAGATATCACATATGGCCATTACCAGTACCATGATGCCCAACATGAGGAACACAGATATCACATATGGCCGTTACCAGTACCATGATGCCCAACATATGAGGAACACAGATATCACATATGGCCGTTACCAGTACCATGATGCCCAACATATGAGGAACACAGATATCACATATGGCCGTTACCAGTACCATGATGCCCAACATATGAGGAACACAGATATCACATATGGCCGTTACCAGTACCATGATGCCCAACATATGAGGAACACAGATATCACATATGGCTGTTACCAGTACCATGATGCCCAACATATGAGGAACACAGATATCACATATGGCCATTACCAGTACCATGATGCCCAACATATGAGGAACACAGATATCACATATGGCCATTACCAGTACCATGATGCCCAACATATGAGGAACACAGATATCACATATGGCCGTCACTAGTACCATGATGCCCAACATATGAGGAACACAGATATCACATATGGCCGTTACCAGTACCATGATGCCCAACATATGAGGAACACAGATATCACATATGGCCGTTACCAGTACCATGATGCCCAACATATGAGGAACACAGATATCATATATGGCCGTTACCAGTACCATGATGCCCAACATGAGGAACACAGATATCACATATGGCCGTTACCAGTACCATGATGCCCAACATGAGGAACACAGATATCACATATGGCCGTTACCAGTACCATGATGCCCAACATATGAGGAACACAGATATCACATATGGCCATTACCAGTACCATGATGCCCAACATATGAGGAACACAGATATCACATATGGCCGTTACCAGTACCATGAAGCCCAACATATTAGGAACACAGATATCACATATGGCCGTTACCAGTACCATGATGCCCAACATATGAGGAACACAGATATCACATATGGCCGTTACCAGTACCATGATGCCCAACATATGAGGAACACAGATATCACATATGGCCGACACCAGGACCATTCCTAGAAAAACTATAAGGAGATGCAAATAGCCTCTAGCTGACCCCTTCTTCTTCTTCGATCCTTAACCGCCGACCGTCAAAGCAGTCAGTGGCCATCACGCCTAGTGGCGTCTTGTAGGGCAACAACAAATTGATTCCACTTTGCACGGTCGGTGGCCATCCTTCGTACAGTGCCCCAACTCTGGTTCATTCTTTGCATCTCAGCCTCCACAGTCCTCCGCCAAGTTGTTTTTGGTCTGCCTCTCTTTCGCTTTCCTTCAGGGGTCCAAAGCATAGCTGTTCTTGTGATGGCATCGGAGTCTCTTCTGAGGACATGACCAACCCAGCTCCAGCGTCTGCCAGCTATGATGGTATGCATGTCCTCTTGCTTGCTACGAGTAAGCAGATCTTGGTTGGTGATGGTATTCGGCCAAAAGATTCGGTGAATTTTTCTTAGGCATGTTGTGTGAAAAGAGGACAATTTTGACATTTCCTTCTCTGTGACTCTCCAGCATTCCGCACCATAGAGAAGCACAGAAAGCACGCAACTCTGGTATAATCTTAATTTTGTGCTTGTGCTGTATTGGGAGGACTTCCAGATGTTATTTAGGCTAAAGAAGGCTGTTCTTGCCTTATTCATTCTGATGTTGATGTCTTTGCCTGCCCCACCGTCTGGTGTTACGATGCTTCCTAGGTATGTGAAGGTATCTGTCTGTACCAGTTGCTGATTCCTTACTGATATGGGCTCAGGGTTGCTCACATTGAGCGTCATGACCTCAGACTTCTTTAAATTGATAGCTGACCACTGCTTTCTTTGAAAATATTCAAGCAGACGACGTCTGAGAGTGGACAAGGAAGAAGATATAAAATCCCATTCCTTCACTCACACAGTACAATTTCATGCTCTTCTCCTGCTATCATCATCAATCTTATTCACTCCACATGGAGCAAAGGACCGCAAATGTCAACTATCCACCAATACCTACAGTGTGGTGCAGTCTTTAGTAACTGTATCCACCAATACCTACAGTGTGGTGCAGTCTTTAGTAACTGTATCCACCAATACCTACAGTGTGGTGCAGTCTTTAGTAACTGTATCCACCAATATCTACAGTGTGGTGCAGTCTTTAGTAACTGTATCCACCAATACCTACAGTGTGGTGCAGTCTTTAGTAACTGTATCCACCAATACCTACAGTGTGGTGCAGTCTTTAGTAACCATATCCACCAATACCTACAGCGTGGTGCAGTCTTTAGTAACTGTATCCACCAATACTTACAGCGTGGTGCAGTCTTTAGTAACTGTATCCACCAATACCTACAGCGTGGTGCAGTCTTTAGTAACTGTATCCACCAATACCTACAGCGTGGTGCAGTCTTTAGTAACAGTATCCACCAATACCTACAGTGTGGTGCAGTCTTTAGTAACTGTATCCACCAATACCTACAGTGTGGTGCAGTCTTTAGTAACTGTATCCATCAATACCTACAGTGTGGTGCAGTCTTTAGTAACTATATCCATCAATACCTACAGTGTGGCGCAGTCTTTAGTAACTATATCCATCAATACCTACAGTGTGGTGCAGTCTTTAGTAACTGTATCCACCAATACCTACAGTGTGGTGCAGTCTTTAGTAACTATCCACCAATACCTACAAAGTGGTGCAGTCTTTAGTAACTGTATCCACCAATACCTACAGTGTGGTGCAGTCTTTAGTAACTGTATCCATCAATACCTACAGTGTGGTGCAGTCTTTAGTAACTGTATCCACCAATACCTACAGTGTGGTGCAGTCTTTAGTAACTGTATCCATCAATACCTACAGTGTGGTGCAGTCTTTAGTAACTGTATCCACCAATACCTACAGTGTGGTGCAGTCTTTAGTAACTGTATCCACCAATACCTACAGTGTGGTGCAGTCTTTAGTAACTGTATCCACCAATACCTACAGTGTGGTGCAGTCTTTAGTAACTGTATCCACCAATACCTACTGTGTGGTGCAGTCTTTAGTAACTGTATCCACCAATACCTACAGTGTGGTGCAGTCTTTAGTAACTGTATCCACCAATACCTACAGTGTGGTGCAGTCTTTAGTAACTGTATCCACCAATACCTACAAAGTTGTGCAGTCTTTAGTAACCATATCCACCAATACCTACAGTGTGGTGCAGTCTTTAGTAACTGTATCCACCAATACCTACAAAGTGGTGCAGTCTTTAGTAACTGTATCCACCAATACCTACAGCGTGGTGCAGTCTTTAGTAACTGTATCCACCAATACCTACAAAGTGGTGCAGTCTTTAGTAACCATATCCACCAATACCTACAGTGTAGTGCAGTCTTTAGTAACCATATCCACCAATACCTACAGCGTGGTGCAGTCTTTAGTAACCATATCCACCAATACCTACAGCGTGGTGCAGTCTTTAGTAACTGTATCCACCAATACCTACAGCATGGTGCAGTCTTTAGTAACTGTATCCACCAATACCTACAACGTGGTGCAGTCTTTAGTAACTGTATCCACAACACCTACAGTGTGGTGCAGTCTTTAGTAACTGTATCCACCAATACCTACAGTGTGGTGCAGTCTTTAGTAACTGTATCCATCAATACCTAGTGTGGTGCAGTCTTTAGTAACCATATCCACCAATACCTACAGTGTGGTGCAGTCTTTAGTAACTGTATCCACCAATACCTACAGTGTGGTGCAGTCTTTAGTAACTGTATCCACCAATACCTACTGTGTGGTGCAGTCTTTAGTAACTGTATCCACCAATACCTACAGTGTGGTGCAGTCTTTAGTAACTATATCCATCAATACCTACAGTGTGGTGCAGTCTTTAGTAACTATATCCATCAATACCTACAGTGTGGTGCAGTCTTTAGTAACTATATCCATCAATACCTACAGTGTGGTGCAGTCTTTAGTAACTGTATCCACCAATACCTACAGTGTGGTGCAGTCTTTAGTAACTGTATCCACCAATACCTACAAAGTGGTGCAGTCTTTAGTAACTGTATCCACCAATACCTACAGTGTGGTGCAGTCTTTAGTAACTGTATCCACCAATACCTACAGTGTGGTGCAGTCTTTAGTAACTGTATCCAACAATACCTACAGTGTGGTGCAGTCTTTAGTAACTGTATCCACCAATACCTACAGTGTGGTGCAGTCTTTAGTAACTGTATCCATCAATACCTACAGTGTGGTGCAGTCTTTAGTAACTGTATCCATCAATACCTACAGTGTGGTGCAGTCTTTAGCAACTGTATCCACCAATACCTACAGTGTGGTGCAGTCTTTAGTAACTGTATCCATCAATACCTACAGTGTGGTGCAGTCTTTAGTAACTGTATCCACCAATACCTAGTGTGGTGCAGTCTTTAGTAACTGTATCCACCAATACCTACAGTGTGGTGCAGTCTTTAGTAACTGTATCCACCAATACCTACAAAGTGGTGCAGTCTTTAGTAACTGTATCCACCAATACCTACTGTGTGGTGCAGTCTTTAGTAACTGTATCCACCAATACCTACAGTGTGGTGCAGTCTTTAGTAACTGTATCCACCAATACCTACAGTGTGGTGCAGTCTTTAGTAACTGTATCCACCAATACCTACAAAGTTGTGCAGTCTTTAGTAACTATATCCATCAATACCTACAGTGTGGTGCAGTCTTTAGTAACTATATCCATCAATACCTACAGTGTGGTGCAGTCTTTAGTAACTGTATCCACCAATACCTACAGTGTGGTGCAGTCTTTAGTAACTGTATCCACCAATACCTACAAAGTGGTGCAGTCTTTAGTAACTGTATCCACCAATACCTACTGTGTGGTGCAGTCTTTAGTAACTGTATCCACCAATACCTACAGTGTGGTGCAGTCTTTAGTAACCGTATCCACCAATACCTACAGTGTGGTGCAGTCTTTAGTAACTGTATCCACCAATACCTACAGTGTGGTGCAGTCTTTAGTAACTGTATCCATCAATACCTACAGTGTGGTGCAGTCTTTAGTAACTGTATCAATCAATACCTACAGTGTGGTGCAGTCTTTAGTAACTGTATCCACCAATACCTACAGTGTGGTGCAGTCTTTAGTAACTGTATCCATCAATACCTACAGTGTGGTGCAGTCTTTAGTAACTGTATCCACCAATACCTACAGTGTGGTGCAGTCTTTAGTAACTGTATCCACCAATACCTACAGTGTGGTGCAGTCTTTAGTAACTGTATCCACCAATACCTACAGTGTGGTGCAGTCTTTAGTAACTGTATCCACCAATACCTACAAAGTTGTGCAGTCTTTAGTAACTATCCACCAATACCTACAGTGTGGTGCAGTCTTTAGTAACTGTATCCACCAATACCTACAGTGTGGTGCAGTCTTTAGTAACTATATCCACCAATACCTACAGTGTGGTGCAGTCTTTAGTAACTGTATCCACCAATACCTACAGTGTGGTGCAGTCTTTAGTAACTATATCCATCAATACCTACAGTGTGGTGCAGTCTTTAGTAACTGTATCCACCAATACCTACAAAGTGGTGCAGTCTTTAGTAACTATCCACCAATACCTACAGTGTGGTGCAGTCTTTAGTAACTGTATCCACCAATACCTACAGTGTGGTGCAGTCTTTAGTAACTATATCCACCAATACCTACAGTGTGGTGCAGTCTTTAGTAACTGTATCCACCAATACCTACACAGTGGTGCAGTCTTTAGTAACATATCCATCAATTTAGTAACTGTATCCACCAATACCTACAGTGTGGTGCAGTCTTTAGTAACTGTATCCACCAATACCTACAGTGTGGTGCAGTCTTTAGTAACTGTATCCACCAATACCTACAGTGTGGTGCAGTCTTTAGTAACTGTATCCACCAATACCTACTGTGTGGTGCAGTCTTTAGTAACTGTATCCACCAATACCTACTGTGTGGTGCAGTCTTTAGTAACTGTATCCACCAATACCTACTGTGTGGTGCAGTCTTTAGTAACTGTATCCACCAATACCTAGTGTGGTGCAGTCTTTAGTAACTGTATCCACCAATTCCTACAAAGTGGTGCAGTCTTTAGTAACTGTATCCACCAATACCTACAGTGTGGTGCAGTCTTTAGTAACTGTATCCACCAATACCTACCAGTCTTTACCACCAATTCCTAGTGTGGTGCAGTCTTTAGTAACTGTATCCACCAATACCTACAGTGTGGTGCAGTCTTTAGTAACTGTATCCACCAATACCTACAGTGTGGTGCAGTCTTTAGTAACTGTATCCATCAATACCTACAGTGTGGTGCAGTCTTTAGTAACTGTATCCACCAATACCTAGTGTGGTGCAGTCTTTAGTAACTGTATCCACCAATACCTACAGTGTGGTGCAGTCTTTAGTAACTGTATCCACCAATACCTACAAAGTGGTGCAGTCTTTAGTAACTGTATCCACCAATACCTACTGTGTGGTGCAGTCTTTAGTAACTGTATCCACCAATACCTACAGTGTGGTGCAGTCTTTAGTAACTGTATCCACCAATACCTACAGTGTGGTGCAGTCTTTAGTAACTGTATCCACCAATACCTACAAAGTGGTGCAGTCTTTAGTAACTGTATCCATCAATACCTACAGTGTGGTGCAGTCTTTAGTAACTGTATCCATCAATACCTACAGTGTGGTGCAGTCTTTAGTAACTGTATCCACCAATACCTACAGTGTGGTGCAGTCTTTAGTAACTGTATCCACCAATACCTACAGTGTGGTGCAGTCTTTAGTAACTGTATCCACCAATACCTACTGTGTGGTGCAGTCTTTAGTAACTGTATCCACCAATACCTACAGTGTGGTGCAGTCTTTAGTAACCGTATCCACCAATACCTACAGTGTGGTGCAGTCTTTAGTAAGTGTGGTGCAGTCTTTAGTAACTGTATCCATCAATACCTACAGTGTGGTGCAGTCTTTAGTAACTGTATCCACCAATACCTACAGTGTGGTGCAGTCTTTAGTAACTGTATCCACCAATACCTACAGTGTGGTGCAGTCTTTAGTAACTGTATCCATCAATACCTACAGTGTGGTGCAGTCTTTAGTAACTGTATCCACCAATACCTACAGTGTGGTGCAGTCTTTAGTAACTGTATCCACCAATACCTACAGTGTGGTGCAGTCTTTAGTAACTGTATCCACCAATACCTACAGTGTGGTGCAGTCTTTAGTAACTGTATCCACCAATACCTACAAAATTGTGCAGTCTTTAGTAACTATCCACCAATACCTACAGTGTGGTGCAGTCTTTAGTAACTGTATCCACCAATTCCTACAGTGTGGTGCAGTCTTTAGTAACTATATCCACCAATACCTACAGTGTGGTGCAGTCTTTAGTAACTGTATCCACCAATTCCTACAAAGTGGTGCAGTCTTTAGTAACCATATCCATCAATACCTACTGTGTGGTGCAGTCTTTAGTAACTGTATCCACCAATACCTACTGTGTGGTGCAGTCTTTAGTAACTATCCACCAATTCCTAGTGTGGTGCAGTCTTTAGTAACTGTATCCACCAATTCCTACAAAGTGGTGCAGTCTTTAGTAACTGTATCCACCAATACCTACAGTGTGGTGCAGTCTTTAGTAACTGTATCCACCAATACCTACAGTGTGGTGCAGTCTTTAGTAACTGTATCCACCAATACCTACAGTGTGGTGCAGTCTTTAGTAACTGTATCCACCAATACCTACAGTGTGGTGCAGTCTTTAGTAACTGTATCCATCAATACCTACAGTGTGGTGCAGTCTTTAGTAACTGTATCCACCAATACCTACAGTGTGGTGCAGTCTTTAGTAACTGTATCCATCATTTACAGTGTGGTGCAGTCTTTAGTAACTGTATCCACCAATACCTAGTGTGGTGCAGTCTTTAGTAACTGTATCCACCAATACCTACAGTGTGGTGCAGTCTTTAGTAACTGTATCCACCAATACCTACAGTGTGGTGCAGTCTTTAGTAACTGTATCCACCAATACCTACTGTGTGGTGCAGTCTTTAGTAACTGTATCCACCAATACCTACTGTGTGGTGCAGTCTTTAGTAACTGTATCCACCAATACCTACAGTGTGTGCAGTCTTTAGTAACTGTATCCACCAATACCTTTAGTGCAGTCTTTGTAACTATATCCATCAATACCTACAGTGTGGTGCAGTCTTTAGTAACTATATCCATCAATACCTACAGTGTGGTGCAGTCTTTAGTAACTGTATCCACCAATACCTACAGTGTGGTGCAGTCTTTAGTAACTGTATCCACCAATACCTACAAAGTGGTGCAGTCTTTAGTAACCGTATCCACCAATACCTACAAAGTGGTGCAGTCTTTAGTGTGGTGCAGTCTTTAGTAACCGTATCCACCAATACCTACAGTGTGGTGCAGTCTTTAGTAACTGTATCCACCAATACCTACAGTGTGGTGCAGTCTTTAGTAACTGTATCCATCAATACCTACAGTGTGGTGCAGTCTTTAGTAACTGTATCAATCAATACCTACAGGGTGGTGCAGTCTTTAGTAACTGTATCCACCAATACCTACAGTGTGGTGCAGTCTTTAGTAACTGTATCCATCAATACCTACAGTGTGGTGCAGTCTTTAGTAACTGTATCCACCAATACCTACAGTGTGGTGCAGTCTTTAGTAACTATATCCATCAATACCTACAGTGTGGTGCAGTCTTTAGTAACTGTATCCACCAATACCTACAAAGTGGTATTGCACTCTTTAGGAACTATCCACCAATACCTACAGTGTGGTGCAGTCTTTAGTAACTGTATCCACCAATACCTACAGTGTGGTGCAGTCTTTAGTAACTATATCCACCAATACCTACAGTGTGGTGCAGTCTTTAGTAACTGTATCCACCAATTCCTACAGTGTGGTGCAGTCTTTAGTAACTATATCCACCAATACCTACAGTGTGGTGCAGTCTTTAGTAACTGTATCCACCAATTCCTACAAAGTGGTGCAGTCTTTAGTAACCATATCCATCAATACCTACTGTGTGGTGCAGTCTTTAGTAACTGTATCCACCAATACCTACTGTGTGGTGCAGTCTTTAGTAATTATCCACCAATTCCTAGTGTGTTGCAGTCTTTAGTAACTGTATCCACCAATTCCTACAAAGTGGTGCAGTCTTTAGTAACTGTATCCACCAATACCTACAGTGTGGTGCAGTCTTTAGTAACTGTATCCACCAATACCTACAGTGTGGTGCAGTCTTTAGTAACTGTATCCACCAATACCTACAGTGTGGTGCAGTCTTTAGTAACTGTATCCATCAATACCTACAGTGTGGTCAGTCTTTAGTAACTGTATCCACCAATACCTACAGTGTGGTGCAGTCTTTAGTAACTGTATCCACCAATACCTACAAAGTGGTGCAGTCTTTAGTAACTGTATCCACCAATACCTACTGTGTGGTGCAGTCTTTAGTAACTGTATCCACCAATACCTACAGTGTGGTGCAGTCTTTAGTAACCGTATCCACCAATACCTAGTGTGGTGCAGTCTTTAGTAACTGTATCCACCAATACCTACAGTGTGGTGCAGTCTTTAGTAACTGTATCCATCAATACCTACAGTGTGGTGCAGTCTTTAGTAACTGTATCCATCAATACCTACAGTGTGGTGCAGTCTTTAGTAACTGTATCCACCAATACCTACAGTGTGGTGCAGTCTTTAGTAACTGTATCCATCAATACCTACAGTGTGGTGCAGTCTTTAGTAACTGTATCCACCAATACCTACAGTGTGGTGCAGTCTTTAGTAACTGTATCCACCAATACCTACAGTGTGGTGCAGTCTTTAGTAACTGTATCCACCAATATCTACAGTGTGGTGCAGTCTTTAGTAACTGTATCCACCAATACCTACAGTGTGGTGCAGTCTTTAGTAACTGTATCCACCAATACCTACAGTGTGGTGCAGTCTTTAGTAACCATATCCACCAATACCTACAGCGTGGTGCAGTCTTTAGTAACTGTATCCACCAATACCTACAGCGTGGTGCAGTCTTTAGTAACTGTATCCACCAATACCTACAGCATGGTGCAGTCTTTAGTAACTGTATCCACCAATACCTACAGCGTGGTGCAGTCTTTAGTAACAGTATCCACCAATACCTACAGTGTGGTGCAGTCTTTAGTAACTGTATCCACCAATACCTACAGTGTGGTGCAGTCTTTAGTAACTGTATCCATCAATACCTACAGTGTGGTGCAGTCTTTAGTAACTATATCCATCAATACCTACAGTGTGGCGCAGTCTTTAGTAACTATATCCATCAATACCTACAGTGTGGTGCAGTCTTTAGTAACTGTATCCACCAATACCTACAGTGTGGTGCAGTCTTTAGTAACTGTATCCACCAATACCTACAAAGTGGTGCAGTCTTTAGTAACTGTATCCACCAATACCTACAGTGTGGTGCAGTCTTTAGTAACTGTATCCATCAATACCTACAGTGTGGTGCAGTCTTTAGTAACTGTATCCACCAATACCTACAGTGTGGTGCAGTCTTTAGTAACTGTATCCATCAATACCTACAGTGTGGTGCAGTCTTTAGTAACTGTATCCACCAATACCTACAGTGTGGTGCAGTCTTTAGTAACTGTATCCACCAATACCTACAGTGTGGTGCAGTCTTTAGTAACTGTATCCACCAATACCTACAAAGTGGTGCAGTCTTTAGTAACTGTATCCACCAATACCTACTGTGTGGTGCAGTCTTTAGTAACTGTATCCACCAATACCTACAGTGTGGTGCAGTCTTTAGTAACTGTATCCACCAATACCTACAGTGTGGTGCAGTCTTTAGTAACTGTATCCACCAATACCTACAAAGTTGTGCAGTCTTTAGTAACTATATCCATCAATACCTACAGTGTGGTGCAGTCTTTAGTAACTGTATCCATCAATACCTACAGTGTGGTGCAGTCTTTAGTAACTGTATCCACCAATACCTACAGTGTGGTGCAGTCTTTAGTAACTGTATCCACCAATACCTACAAAGTGGTGCAGTCTTTAGTAACTGTATCCACCAATACCTACTGTGTGGTGCAGTCTTTAGTAACTGTATCCACCAATACCTAGTGTGGTGCAGTCTTTAGTAACCGTATCCACCAATACCTACAGTGTGGTGCAGTCTTTAGTAACTGTATCCACCAATACCTACTGTGTGGTGCAGTCTTTAGTAACTGTATCCACCAATACCTACAGTGTGGTGCAGTCTTTAGTAACTGTATCCATCAATACCTACAGTGTGGTGCAGTCTTTAGTAACCATATCCACCAATACCTACAGTGTGGTGCAGTCTTTAGTAACTGTATCCACCAATACCTACAGTGTGGTGCAGTCTTTAGTAACCATATCCACCAATACCTACAGCGTGGTGGTCTTTAGTAACTGTATCCACCAATACCTACAGCGTGGTGCAGTCTTTAGTAACTGTATCCACCAATACCTACAGCGTGGTGCAGTCTTTAGTAACCATATCCACCAATACCTACAGTGTAGTGCAGTCTTAAGTAACCATATCCACCAATACCTACAGCGTGGTGCAGTCTTTAGTAACCATATCCACCAATACCTACAGCGTGGTGCAGTCTTTAGTAACTGTATCCACCAATACCTACAGCGTGGTGCAGTCTTTAGTAACTGTATCCACCAATACCTACAACGTGGTGCAGTCTTTAGTAACTGTATCCACAACACCTACAGTGTGGTGCAGTCTTTAGTAACTGTATCCACCAATACCTACAGTGTGGTGCAGTCTTTAGTAACTGTATCCATCAATACCTACAGTGTGGTGCAGTCTTTAGTAACCATATCCACCAATACCTACAGTGTGGTGCAGTCTTTAGTAACTGTATCCACCAATACCTACAGTGTGGTGCAGTCTTTAGTAATTGTATCCACCAATACCTACTGTGTGGTGCAGTCTTTAGTAACTGTATCCACCAATACCTACAGTGTGGTGCAGTCTTTAGTAACTATATCCATCAATACCTACAGTGTGGTGCAGTCTTTAGTAACTATATCCATCAATACCTACAGTGTGGTGCAGTCTTTAGTAACTATATCCATCAATACCTACAGTGTGGTGCAGTCTTTAGTAACTGTATCCACCAATACCTACAGTGTGGTACAGTCTTTAGTAACTGTATCCACCAATACCTACAAAGTGGTGCAGTCTTTAGTAACTGTATCCACCAATACCTACAGTGTGGTGCAGTCTTTAGTAACTGTATCCACCAATACCTACAGTGTGGTGCAGTCTTTAGTAACTGTATCCAACAATACCTACAGTGTGGTGCAGTCTTGAGTAACGGGATCCACCAATACCTACAGTGTGTGCAGTCTTTAGTAACTGTATCCATCAATACCTACAGTGTGGTGCAGTCTTTAGTAACTGTATCCATCAATACCTACAGTG
Organism: Oreohelix idahoensis; assembly: GCA_024509875.1. Classification (NCBI taxonomy): domain Eukaryota; kingdom Metazoa; phylum Mollusca; class Gastropoda; order Stylommatophora; family Oreohelicidae; genus Oreohelix; species Oreohelix idahoensis. The sequence goes on along the minus strand of JAMPIV010004266.1, from coordinate 132,570 downwards.
TGGTGCAGTCTTTAGCAACTGTATCCACCAATACCTACAGTGTGGTGCAGTCTTTAGTAACTGTATCCATCAATACCTACAGTGTGGTGCAGTCTTTAGTAACTGTATCCACCAATACCTAGTGTGGTGCAGTCTTTAGTAACTGTATCCACCAATACCTACAGTGTGGTGCAGTCTTTAGTAACTGTATCCACCAATACCTACAAAGTGGTGCAGTCTTTAGTAACTGTATCCACCAATACCTACTGTGTGGTGCAGTCTTTAGTAACTGTATCCACCAATACCTACAGTGTGGTGCAGTCTTTAGTAACTGTATCCACCAATACCTACAGTGTGGTGCAGTCTTTAGTAACTATATCCACCAATACCTACAAAGTTGTGCAGTCTTTAGTAACTATATCCATCAATACCTACAGTGTGGTGCAGTCTTTAGTAACTATATCCATCAATACCTACAGTGTGGTGCAGTCTTTAGTAACTGTATCCACCAATACCTACAGTGTGGTGCAGTCTTTAGTAACTGTATCCACCAATACCTACAAAGTGGTGCAGTCTTTAGTAACTGTATCCACCAATACCTACTGTGTGGTGCAGTCTTTAGTAACTGTATCCACCATACCTACAGTGTGGTGCAGTCTTTAGTAACCGTATCCACCAATACCTACAGTGTGGTGCAGTCTTTAGTAACTGTATCCACCAATACCTACAGTGTGGTGCAGTCTTTAGTAACTGTATCCATCAATACCTACAGTGTGGTGCAGTCTTTAGTAACTGTATCCACCAATACCTACAGTGTGGTGCAGTCTTTAGTAACTGTATCCACCAATACCTACAGTGTGGTGCAGTCTTTAGTAACTGTATCCATCAATACCTACAGTGTGGTGCAGTCTTTAGTAACTGTATCCACCAATACCTACAGTGTGGTGCAGTCTTTAGTAACTGTATCCACCAATACCTACAGTGTGGTGCAGTCTTTAGTAACTGTATCCACCAATACCTACAGTGTGGTGCAGTCTTTAGTAACTGTATCCACCAATACCTACAGTGTGGTGCAGTCTTTAGTAACTGTATCCACCAATACCTACAAAGTTGTGCAGTCTTTAGTAACTATCCACCAATACCTACAGTGTGGTGCAGTCTTTAGTAACTGTATCCACCAATACCTACAGTGTGGTGCAGTCTTTAGTAACTATATCCACCAATTCCTACAGTGTGGTGCAGTCTTTAGTAACTGTATCCACCAATACCTATAGTGTAAAGCAGTCTTTAGTAACTATATCCACCAATACCTACAAAGTGGTGCAGTCTTTAGTAACTATCCACCAATACCTACAGTGTGGTGCAGTCTTTAGTAACTGTATCCACCAATACCTACAGTGTGGTGCAGTCTTTAGTAACTATATCCACCAATACCTACAGTGTGGTGCAGTCTTTAGTAACTGTATCCACCAATTCCTACAAAGTGGTGCAGTCTTTAGTAACCATATCCATCAATACCTACTGTTTGGTGCAGTCTTTAGTAACTGTATCCACCAATACCTACTGTGTGGTGCAGTCTTTAGTAACTATCCACCAATTCCTAGTGTGGTGCAGTCTTAAGTAACTGTATCCACCAATACCTACAGTGTGGTGCAGTCTTTAGTAACTGTATCCACCAATACCTACAGTGTGGTGCAGTCTTTAGTAACTGTATCCACCAATACCTACTGTGTGGTGCAGTCTTTAGTAACTGTATCCACCAATACCTACTGTGTGGTGCAGTCTTTAGTAACTGTATCCACCAATACCTACAGTGTGGTGCAGTCTTTAGTAACTGTATCCACCAATACCTACAGTGTGGTGCAGTCTTTAGTAACTGTATCCACCAATTCCTACAAAGTGGTGCAGTCTTTAGTAACCATATCCACCAATACCTACTGTGTGGTGCAGTCTTTAGTAACTGTATCCACCAATACCTACTGTGTGGTGCAGTCTTTAGTAACTGTATCCACCAATACCTACTGTGTGGTGCAGTCTTTAGTAACTGTATCCACCAATACCTACTGTGTGGTGCAGTCTTTAGTAACTGTATCCACCAATACCTACAGTGTGGTGCAGTCTTTAGTAACTGTATCCATCAATACCTACAGTGTGGTGCAGTCTTTAGTAACTGTATCCACCAATACCTAGTGTGGTGCAGTCTTTAGTAACTGTATCCACCAATACCTACAGTGTGGTGCAGTCTTTAGTAACTGTATCCACCAATACCTACAAAGTGGTGCAGTCTTTAGTAACTGTATCCACCAATACCTACTGTGTGGTGCAGTCTTTAGTAACTGTATCCACCAATACCTACAGTGTGGTGCAGTCTTTAGTAACTGTATCCACCAATACCTACAGTGTGGTGCAGTCTTTAGTAACTGTATCCACCAATACCTATATCCATCAATACCTACAGTGTGGTGCAGTCTTTAGTAACTGTATCCATCAATACCTACAGTGTGGTGCAGTCTTTAGTAACTGTATCCACCAATACCTACAGTGTGGTGCAGTCTTTAGTAACTGTATCCACCAATACCTACAGTGTGGTGCAGTCTTTAGTAACTGTATCCACCAATACCTACTGTGTGGTGCAGTCTTTAGTAACTGTATCCACCAATACCTACAGTGTGGTGCAGTCTTTAGTAACCGTATCCACCAATACCTACAGTGTGGTGCAGTCTTTAGTAACTGTATCCACCAATACCTACAGTGTGGGGCAGTTTTTAGTAACTGTATCCATCAATACCTACAGTGTGGTGCAGTCTTTAGTAACTGTATCCATCAATACCTACAGTGTGGTGCAGTCTTTAGTAACTGTATCCACCAATACCTACAGTGTGGTGCAGTCTTTAGTAACTGTATCCATCAATACCTACAGTGTGGTGCAGTCTTTAGTAACTGTATCCACCAATACCTACAGTGTGGTGCAGTCTTTAGTAACTGTATCCACCAATACCTACAGTGTGGTGCAGTCTTTAGTAACTGTATCCACCAATACCTACAGTGTGGTGCAGTCTTTAGTAACTGTATCCACCAATACCTACAAAATTGTGCAGTCTTTAGTAACTATCCACCAATACCTACAGTGTGGTGCAGTCTTTAGTAACTGTATCCACCAATACCTACAGTGTGGTGCAGTCTTTAGTAACTATATCCACCAATACCTACAGTGTGGTGCAGTCTTTAGTAACTGTATCCACCAATACCTACAGTGTGGTGCAGTCTTTAGTAACTATATCCATCAATACCTACAGTGTGGTGCAGTCTTTAGTAACTGTATCCACCAATACCTACAAAGTGTTGCAGTCTTTAGTAACTATCCACCAATACCTACAGTGTGGTGCAGTCTTTAGTAACTGTATCCACCAATTCCTACAGTGTGGTGCAGTCTTTAGTAACTATATCCACCAATACCTACAGTGTGGTGCAGTCTTTAGTAACTGTATCCACCAATTCCTACAAAGTGGTGCAGTCTTTAGTAACCATATCCATCAATACCTACTGTGTGGTGCAGTCTTTAGTAACTGTATCCACCAATACCTACTGTGTGGTGCAGTCTTTAGTAACTATCCACCAATTCCTAGTGTGGTGCAGTCTTTAGTAACTGTATCCACCAATTCCTACTGTGTGGTGCAGTCTTTAGTAACTGTATCCACCAATACCTACAGTGTGGTGCAGTCTTTAGTAACTGTATCCACCAATACCTACAGTGTGGTGCAGTCTTTAGTAACTGTATCCACCAATACCTACAGTGTGGTGCAGTCTTTAGTAACTGTATCCATCAATACCTACAGTGTGGTGCGGTCTTTAGTAACTGTATCCATCAATACCTACAGTGTGGTGCAGTCTTTAGTAACTGTATCCACCAATACCTACAGTGTGGTGCAGTCTTTAGTAACTGTATCCATCAATACCTACAGTGTGGTGCAGTCTTTAGTAACTGTATCCACCAATACCTAGTGTGGTGCAGTCTTTAGTAACTGTATCCACCAATACCTACAGTGTGGTGCAGTCTTTAGTAACTGTATCCACCAATACCTACAAAGTGGTGCAGTCTTTAGTAACTGTATCCACCAATACCTACTGTGTGGTGCAGTCTTTAGTAACTGTATCCACCAATACCTACAGTGTGGTGCAGTCTTTAGTAACTGTATCCACCAATACCTACAGTGTGGTGCAGTCTTTAGTAACTGTAACCACCAATACTTACAAAGTTGTGCAGTCTTTGGTAACTATATCCATCAATACCTACAGTGTGGTGCAGTCTTTAGTAACTATATCCATCAATACCTACAGTGTGGTGCAGTCTTTAGTAACTGTATCCACCAATACCTACAGTGTGGTGCAGTCTTTAGTAACTGTATCCACCAATACCTACAAAGTGGTGCAGTCTTTAGTAACTGTATCCACCAATACCTACTGTGTGGTGCAGTCTTTAGTAACTGTATCCACCAATACCTACAGTGTGGTGCAGTCTTTAGTAACCGTATCCACCAATACCTACAGTGTGGTGCAGTCTTTAGTAACTGTATCCACCAATACCTACAGTGTGGTGCAGTCTTTAGTAACTGTATCCATCAATACCTACAGTGTGGTGCAGTCTTTAGTAACTGTATCAATCAATACCTACAGTGTGGTGCAGTCTTTAGTAACTGTATCCACCAATACCTACAGTGTGGTGCAGTCTTTAGTAACTGTATCCATCAATACCTACAGTGTGGTGCAGTCTTTAGTAACTGTATCCACCAATACCTAGTGTGGTGCAGTCTTTAGTAACTGTATCCACCAATACCTACAGTGTGGTGCAGTCTTTAGTAACTGTATCCGTCAATACCTACAGTGTGGTGCAGTCTTTAGTAACTGTATCCACCAATACCTACAAAGTTGTGCAGTCTTTAGTAACTATCCACCAATACCTACAGTGTGGTGCAGTCTTTAGTAACTGTATCCACCAATACCTACAGTGTGGTGCAGTCTTTAGTAACTATCCACCAATACCTACAGTGTGGTGCAGTCTTTAGTAACTGTATCCACCAATACCTACAGTGTGGTGCAGTCTTTAGTAACTATATCCATCAATACCTACAGTGTGGTGCAGTCTTTAGTAACTGTATCCACCAATACCTACAAAGTGTTGCAGTCTTTAGTAACTATCCACCAATACCTACAGTGTGGTGCAGTCTTTAGTAACTGTATCCACCAATACCTACAGTGTGGTGCAGTCTTTAGTAACTATATCCACCAATACCTACAGTGTGGTGCAGTCTTTAGTAACTGTATCCACCAATTCCTACAGTGTGGTGCAGTCATTTAGTAACTATATCCACCAATACCTACAGTGTGGTGCAGTCTTTAGTAACTGTATCCACCATTCCTACAAAGTGGTGCAGTCTTTAGTAACCATATCCATCAATACCTACTGTGTGGTGCAGTCTTTAGTAACTGTATCCACCAATACCTACTGTGTGTGCAGTCTTAGTATAACTATCCACCAATTCCTAGTGTGGTGCAGTCTTTAGTAACTGTATCCACCAATTCCTACAAAGTGGTGCAGTCTTTAGTAACTGTATCCACCAATACCTACAGTGTGGTGCAGTCTTTAGTAACTGTATCCACCAATACCTACAGTGTGGTGCAGTCTTTAGTAACTGTATCCACCAATACCTACAGTGTGGTGCAGTCTTTAGTAACTGTATCCACCAATACCTACAAAGTGTGGTGCAGTCTTTAGTAACTGTATCCACCAATACCTACAGTGTGGTGCAGTCTTTAGTAACTGTATCCACCAATACCTACAGTGTGGTGCAGTCTTTAGTAACTGTATCCACCAATACCTACAGTGTGGTGCAGTCTTTAACTAACCAATATACAAAGTTGTGCAGTCTTTTTAGTAACATATCCATCAATACCTACAGTGTGGTGCAGTCTTTTAAACTACCATCAATACCTACAGTGTGGTGCAGTCTTTAGTAACTGTATCCACCAATACCTACAGTGTGGTGCAGTCTTTAGTAACTGTATCCACCAATACCTACAAAGTGGTGCAGTCTTTAGTAACTGTATCCACCAATACCTACAGTGTGGTGCAGTCTTTAGTAACTGTATCCACCAATACCTACAGTGTGGTGCAGTCTTTAGTAACCGTATCCACCAATACCTACAGTGTGGTGCAGTCTTTAGTAACCGTATCCACCAATACCTACAGTGTGGTGCAGTCTTTAGTAACTGTATCCATCAATACCTACAGTGTGGTGCAGTCTTTAGTAACTGTATCCACCAATACCTACAGTGTGGTGCAGTCTTTAGTAACTGTATCCACCAATACCTACAGTGTGGTGCAGTCTTTAGTAACTGTATCCATCAATACCTACAGTGTGGTGCAGTCTTTAGTAACTGTATCCACCAATACCTACAGTGTGGTGCAGTCTTTAGTAACTGTATCCACCAATACCTACAGTGTGGTGCAGTCTTTAGTAACTGTATCCACCAATACCTACAGTGTGGTGCAGTCTTTAGTAACTGTATCCACCAATACCTACAAAGTTGTGTGCAGTCAACCTACAGTACTATCCACCAATACCTACAGTGTGGTGCAGTCTTTAGTAACTGTATCCACCAATACCTACAGTGTGGTGCAGTCTTTAGTAACTATATCCACCAATACCTACAGTGTGGTGCAGTCTTTAGTAACTGTATCCACCAATACCTACAGTGTGGTGCAGTCTTTAGTAACTATATCCACCAATACCTACAGTGTGGTGCAGTCTTTAGTAACTATATCCACCAATACCTACAGTGTGGTGCAGTCTTTAGTAACTGTATCCACCAATACCTACAGTGTGGTGCAGTCTTTAGTAACTATATCCACCAATACCTACAGTGTGGTGCAGTCTTTAGTAACTGTATCCACCAATACAAAGTGGTGCAGTCTTTACCATATCCATCAATACCTACTGTTTGGTGCAGTCTTTAGTAACTGTATCCACCAATACCTACAGTGTGGTGCAGTCTTTAGTAACTGTATCCACCAATACCTACAGTGTGGTGCAGTCTTTAGTAACTGTATCCACCAATACCTACAGTGTGGTGCAGTCTTTAGTAACTGTATCCACCAATACCTACAGTGTGGTGCAGTCTTTAGTAACTGTATCCACCAATACCTACAGTGTGGTGCAGTCTTTAGTAACTGTATCCACCAATACCTACTGTGTGGTGCAGTCTTTAGTAACTGTATCCACCAATACCTACAGTGTGGTGCAGTCTTTAGTAACTGTATCCACCAATACCTACAAAGTGGTGCAGTCTTTAGTAACTGTATCCACCAATACCTACTGTGTGGTGCAGTCTTTAGTAACTGTATCCACCAATACCTACTGTGTGGTGCAGTCTTTAGTAACTATCCACCAATTCCTAGTGTGGTGCAGTCTTTAGTAACTGTATCCACCAATACCTACTGTGTGGTGCAGTCTTTAGTAACTGTATCCACCAATACCTACTGTGTGGTGCAGTCTTTAGTAACTGTATCCACCAATACCTACAGTGTGGTGCAGTCTTTAGTAACTGTATCCATCAATACCTACAGTGTGGTGCAGTCTTTAGTAACTGTATCCACCAATACCTACAGTGTGGTGCAGTCTTTAGTAACTGTATCCACCAATACCTACAAAGTGGTGCAGTCTTTAGTAACTGTATCCACCAATACCTACAGTGTGGTGCAGTCTTTAGTAACTGTATCCACCAATACCTACAGTGTGGTGCAGTCTTTAGTAACTGTATCCACCAATACCTACAGTGTGGTGCAGTCTTTAGTAACTGTAACCACCAATACTTACAAAGTTGTGCAGTCTTTGGTAACTATATCCATCAATACCTACAGTGTGGTGCAGTCTTTAGTAACTATATCCATCAATACCTACAGTGTGGTGCAGTCTTTAGTAACTGTATCCACCAATACCTACAGTGTGGTGCAGTCTTTAGTAACTGTATCCACCAATACCTACAAAGTGGTGCAGTCTTTAGTAACTGTATCCACCAATACCTACTGTGTGGTGCAGTCTTTAGTAACTGTATCCACCAATACCTACAGTGTGGTGCAGTCTTTAGTAACCGTATCCACCAATACCTACAGTGTGGTGCAGTCTTTAGTAACTGTATCCACCAATACCTACAGTGTGGTGCAGTCTTTAGTAACTGTATCCATCAATACCTACAGTGTGGTGCAGTCTTTAGTAACTGTATCCATCAATACCTACAGTGTGGTGCAGTCTTTAGTAACTGTATCCACCAATACCTACAGTGTGGTGCAGTCTTTAGTAACTGTATCCATCAATACCTACAGTGTGGTGCAGTCTTTAGTAACTGTATCCACCAATACCTACAGTGTGGTGCAGTCTTTAGTAACTGTATCCACCAATACCTACAGTGTGGTGCAGTCTTTAGTAACTGTATCCACCAATACCTACAGTGTGGTGCAGTCTTTAGTAACTGTATCCACCAATACCTACAAAGTTGTGCAGTCTTTAGTAACTATCCACCAATACCTACAGTGTGGTGCAGTCTTTAGTAACTGTATCCACCAATACCTACAGTGTGGTGCAGTCTTTAGTAACTATATCCACCAATACCTACAGTGTGGTGCAGTCTTTAGTAACTGTATCCACCAATACCTACAGTGTGGTGCAGTCTTTAGTAACTATATCCATCAATACCTACAGTGTGGTGCAGTCTTTAGTAACTGTATCCACCAATACCTACAAAGTGTTGCAGTCTTTAGTAACTATCCACCAATACCTACAGTGTGGTGCAGTCTTTAGTAACTGTATCCACCAATACCTACAGTGTGGTGCAGTCTTTAGTAACTATATCCACCAATACCTACAGTGTGGTGCAGTCTTTAGTAACTGTATCCACCAATTCCTACAAAGTGGTGCAGTCTTTAGTAACCATATCCACCAATACCTACAGTGTGGTGCAGTCTTTAGTAACTGTATCCACCAATACCTACAGTGTGGTGCAGTCTTTAGTAACTGTATCCACCAATACCTAGTGTGGTGCAGTCTTTAGTAACTGTATCCACCAATTCCTACAAAGTGGTGCAGTCTTTAGTAACTGTATCCACCATCCTACAATACCTACTGTGTGGTGGTGCAGTCTTTAGTAACTGTATCCACCAATACCTACTGTGTGGTGCAGTCTTTAGTAACTATCCACCAATACCTACAGTGTGGTGCAGTCTTTAGTAACTGTATCCACCAATACCTACAAAGTGTTGCAGTCTTTAGTAACTATCCACCAATACCTACAGTAAGTAACTGTATCCACCAATACCTACAGTGTGGTGCAGTGCACCTATCTTTAGTAACTGTATCCACCAATACCTACAAAGTGGTGCACCAATCTTTAGTAACTGTATCCACCAATACCTACAGTGTGGTGCAGTCTTTAGTAACTGTATCCACCAATATCTACAGTGTGGTGCAGTCTTTAGTAACTGTAACCACCAATACTACAAAGTTGGTGCAGTCTTTAGTAACTGTATCCATCAATACCTACAGTGTGGTGCAGTCTTTAGTAACTGTATCCACCAATACCTACAGTGTGGTGCAGTCTTTAGTAACTGTATCCACCAATACCTACAGTGTGGTGCAGTCTTTAGTAACTGTATCCACCAATACCTACAGTGTGCAGTCTTTAGTAACTGCACCAATACCTACTTGTGTAAGTAACTGTATCCACCAATACCTACAGTGTGGTGCAGTCTTTAGTAACCGTATCCACCAATACCTACAGTGTGGTGCAGTCTTTAGTAACTGTATCCACCAATACCTACAGTGTGGTGCAGTCTTTAGTAACTGTATCCATCAATACCTACAGTGTGGTGCAGTCTTTAGTAACTGTATCCATCAATACCTACAGTGTGGTGCAGTCTTTAGTAACTGTATCCACCAATACCTACAGTGTGGTGCAGTCTTTAGTAATCAATACCTACAGTGTGGTGCAGTCTTTAGTAACTGTATCCACCAATACCTAGTGTGGTGCAGTCTTTAGTAACTGTATCCACCAATACCTACAGTGTGGTGCAGTCTTTAGTAACTGTATCCGTCAATACCTACAGTGTGGTGCAGTCTTTAGTAACTGTATCCACCAATACCTACAAAGTGGTGCAGTCTTTAGTAACTGTATCCACCAATACCTACAGTGTGGTGCAGTCTTTAGTAACTGTATCCACCAATACCTACAGTGTGGTGCAGTCTTTAGTAACTATATCCACCAATACCTACAGTGTGGTGCAGTCTTTAGTAACTGTATCCACCAATACCTACAGTGTGGTGCAGTCTTTAGTAACTATATCCATCAATACCTACAGTGTGGTGCAGTCTTTAGTAACTGTATCCACCAATACCTACAAAGTGTTGCAGTCTTTAGTAACTATCCACCAATACCTACAGTGTGGTGCAGTCTTTAGTAACTGTATCCACCAATACCTACAGTGTGGTGCAGTCTTTAGTAACTATATCCACCAATACCTACAGTGTGGTGCAGTCTTTAGTAACTGTATCCACCAATTCCTACAGTGTGGTGCAGTCTTTAGTAACTATATCCACCAATACCTACAGTGTGGTGCAGTCTTTAGTAACTGTATCCACCAATTCCTACAAAGTGGTGCAGTCTTTAGTAACCATATCCATCAATACCTACTGTGTGGTGCAGTCTTTAGTAACTGTATCCACCAATACCTACTGTGTGGTGCAGTCTTTAGTAACTATCCACCAATTCCTAGTGTGGTGCAGTCTTTAGTAACTGTATCCACCAATTCCTACAAAGTGGTGCAGTCTTTAGTAACTGTATCCACCAATACCTACAGTGTGGTGCAATCTTTAGTAACTGTATCCACCAATACCTACAGTGTGGTGCAGTCTTTAGTAACTGTATCCACCAATACCTACAGTGTGGTGCAGTCTTTAGTAACTGTATCCACCAATACCTACAGTGTGGTGCAGTCTTTAGTAACTGTATCCACCAATACCTACAGTGTGGTGCAGTCTTTAGTAACTGTATCCACCAATACCTACAGTGTGGTGCAGTCTTTAGTAACTGTATCCACCAATACCTACAAAGTGGTGCAGTCTTTAGTAACTGTATCCACCAATACCTACTGTGTGGTGCAGTCTTTAGTAACTGTATCCACCAATACCTACAGTGTGGTGCAGTCTTTAGTAACCGTATCCACCAATACCTAGTGTGGTGCAGTCTTTAGTAACTGTATCCACCAATACCTACAGTGTGGTGCAGTCTTTAGTAACTGTATCCATCAATACCTACAGTGTGGTGCAGTCTTTAGTAACTGTATCCATCAATACCTACAGTGTGGTGCAGTCTTTAGTAACTGTATCCACCAATACCTACAGTGTGGTGCAGTCTTTAGTAACTGTATCCATCAATACATACAGTGTGGTGCAGTCTTTAGTAACTGTATCCACCAATACCTACAGTGTGGTGCAGTCTTTAGTAACTGTATCCACCAATACCTACAGTGTGGTGCAGTCTTTAGTAACTGTATCCACCAATACCTACAGTGTGGTGCAGTCTTTAGTAACTGTATCCACCAATACCTACAAAGTTGTGCAGTCTTTAGTAACTATCCACCAATACCTACAGTGTGGTGCAGTCTTTAGTAACTGTATCCACCAATACCTACAGTGTGGTGCAGTTTTTAGTAACTATATCCATCAATACCTACAGTGTGGTGCAGTCTTTAGTAACTGTATCCACCAATACCTACAAAGTGGTGCAGTCTTTAGTAACTATCCACCAATACCTACAGTGTGGTGCAGTCTTTAGTAACTGTATCCACCAATTCCTACAGTGTGGTGCAGTCTTTAGTAACTATATCCACCAATACCTACAGTGTGGTGCAGTCTTTAGTAACTGTATCCACCAATTCCTACAAAGTGGTGCAGTCTTTAGTAACCATATCCATCAATACCTACTGTGTGGTGCAGTCTTTAGTAACTGTATCCACCAATACCTACTGTGTGGTGCAGTCTTTAGTAACTATCCACCAATTCCTAGTGTGGTGCAGTCTTTAGTAACTGTATCCACCAATACCTACAGTGTGGTGCAGTCTTTAGTAACTGTATCCACCAATACCTACAGTGTGGTGCAGTCTTTAGTAACTGTATCCACCAATACCTACTGTGTGGTGCAGTCTTTAGTAACTGTATCCACCAATACCTACAAAGTGGTGCAGTCTTTAGTAACTGTATCCACCAATACCTACAGTGTGGTGCAGTCTTTAGTAACTGTATCCACCAATTCCTACAAAGTGGTGCAGTCTTTAGTAACCATATCCACCAATACCTACTGTGTGGTGCAGTCTTTAGTAACTGTATCCACCAATACCTACTGTGTGGTGCAGTCTTTAGTAACTGTATCTACCAATACCTACTGTGTGGGGCAGTCTTTAGTAACTGTATCCACCAATACCTACTGTGTGGTGCAGTCTTTAGTAACTATCCACCAATTCCTAGTGTGGTGCAGTCTTTAGTAACTGAATCCACAAATCCCTACAGTGTGGTGCAGTCTTTAGTAACTGAATCCACAAATCCCTACAGTGTGGTGCAGTCTTTAGTAACTAAATCCACAAATCCCTACTGTGTGGTGCAGTCTTTAGTAACTGTATCCACCAATACCTACTGTGTGGTGCAGTCTTTAGTAACTATCCACCAATTCCTAGTGTGGTGCAGTCTTTAGTAACTGAATCCACAAATCCCTACAGTGTGGTGCAGTCTTTAGTAACTGAATCCACAAATCCCTACAGTGTGGTGCAGTCTTTAGTAACTGAATCCACAAATCCCTACAGTGTGGTGCAGTCTTTAGTAACTGTATCCACCAATACCTACTGTGTGGTGCAGTCTTTAGTAACTGTATCCACCAATACCTACTGTGTGGTGCAGTCTTTAGTAACTATCCACCAATTCCTAGTGTGGTGCAGTCTTTAGTAACTGAATCCACAAATCCCTACAGTGTGGTGCAGTCTTTAGTAACTGAATCCACAAATCCCTACAGTGTGGTGCAGTCTTTAGTAACTGAATCCACAAATCCCTACAGTGTGGTGCAGTCTTTAGTAACTGTATCCACCAATACCTACTGTGTGGTGCAGTCTTTAGTAACTGTATCCACCAATACCTACTGTGTGGTGCAGTCTTTAGTAACTATCCACCAATTCCTAGTGTGGTGCAGTCTTTAGTAACTGAATCCACAAATCCCTACAGTGTGGTGCAGTCTTTAGTAACTGAATCCACAAATCCCTACTGTGTGGTGCAGTCTTTAGTAACTGCATCCACCAATCCCTACTGTGTGGTGCAGTCTTTATTAGTTCCACCCACAAAATTCAGGTTGATCTGGCTTCATGTTTAAATATTCTCCAAGTTCTCCCCTACTCTTTTTGTTCTATGTGGGTTCCAGTCAAGGACATGTCTGATCATGCTACGGCTAGTTGATTCACAAGTGTATATCCTTACCTATGTCCACTTTTTTCACCTCCAGGTGTAGGAGTTGATGTCAGCTTCCCATCCAATAAATCTCATATTACTTTGGGGCCATCTGGTAGGATGTATACTACACAGGCAACAATCTCCCATCATTTAACATCAAAGTCGTACCACACAGATCGCACTTCTACATTCATACATCACAAAATTCTCCTATCATACATCATTACAACTTATCAATAGTACTTCAGCCATTACAAACTGGCAGGTCACATCACACTTCTCCTACCACATCAATCTGTCACAGACAGAGATATGTCTCTTTTATTCACACATCTCATCTTGATTTTCCTTCACTCACACATTTTTTCCTCACTCACACACACACGAAGGCATGCTCCTGTCACTCAGCCTCAGGACACACCATGACTGACCTCTCTCAGAATAAAAGTTTTGTTGTATGTTCCATTGCCATCCTCATAGACCAGGCTGACCTGACACTTGACCTCGTTGGCCTGGACATGGCTTTTGGCAGGTACAGCACATTTGGCAAAGATGGAAATACAGACGGTACCTTGTGTTTGGTGCCAGTCAACTCGTACCTGGTTCTCTTCTATTGCCTGGACAGACAGAAGTCATAACATTTATAGTTGTGAATGTGTCAACCATTAACTTGTGTCAGAGATGGTGAGGCAGAAGATAACATTTACAGCTGTGAATGTGTCAACCAGTAACTTGTGTCAGAGATGGTGAGACAGAAGTCATAACATTTATAGTTGTGAATGTGTCAGCCATTAACTTGTGTCAGAGATGGTGAGACAGAAGTCATAACATTTATAGTTGTGAATGTGTCAACCAGTAACTTGTGTCAGAGATGGTGAGACAGAAGTCATAACATTTATAGTTGTGAATGTGTCAACCAGTAACTTGTATCAGAGATGGTGAGACAGAAGTCATAACATTTATAGTTGTGAATGTGTCAACCATTAATTTGTATCAGAGATGGTGAGACAGAAGTCATAACATTTATAGTTGTGAATTTGTCAACCAGTAACTTGTATCAGAGATGGTGAGACAGAAGTCATAACATTTATAGTTGTGAATGTGTCAACCAGTAACTTGTGTCAGAGATGGTGAGACAGAAGTCATAACATTTATAGTTGTGAATGTGTCAGCCATTAACTTGTGTCAGAGATGGTGAGACAGAAGTCATAACATTTATAGTTGTGAATGTGTCAACCAGTAACTTGTGTCAGAGATGGTGAGACAGAAGTCATAACATTTATAATTGTGAATGTGTCAACCAGTAACTTGTATCAGAGATGGTGAGACAGAAGTCATAACATTTATAGTTGTGAATGTGTCAACCATTAATTTGTATCAGAGATGGTGAGACAGAAGTCATAACATTTATAGTTGTGAATGTGTCAACCATTAATTTGTATCAGAGATGGTGAGACAGAAGTCATAACATTTATAGTTGTGAATTTGTCAACCAGTAACTTGTATCAGAGATGGTGAGACAGAAGTCATAACATTTATAATTGTGAATGTGTCAACCAGTAACTTGTGTTAGAGATGGTGAGACAGAAGTCATAACATTTATAGTTGTGAATGTGTCAACCAGTAAAGAGACCACTTCTGATGATCAGGTTGTCTCCTGTTGTATTGCTCTGTACCGAGTTTCCTATCATAAGGTCATAAGGTTACTGCTGTAACTGCCACACACCCACTGCAACCCCCCCCCCCCCCCCCCCCCAAGCAGCAAGCCTGTACCACATAAGTTCACATGCTCTTAACACTTTGAGTACCAAGAGTACCAAGGCTTCTCAGTTAGCAATTACCTTCAAGAACCATGGGTTTTTAGGAAAAATTTCCCATTTGGGGTGATGAAATTTAAAAAATCACTGAGACCGAATGAGGCAACAGATTGACATAACACTTTCAGGATGATATGGGAAGTGGATAAGGTGTCTCGTGGTGACCTAGTTTTGTGTTCAGGTCATGTGATCATGGCAGCCATTTTGAATATTAATGAGGCAATAGACAAAAATTGGCATGCACTATTGAAAAATGTATTTAAAATATTATAATCAACTCAAAATCATGACTTTCCAAGATATAATATTATTGAACATTCTTTCTAAAAAAAAAGCAAGTATAATATGCTCTTAACTCTTTGACTCCTGACCAACGCTCACAACGTTGCAAATTGCAACGCGCCGTGCCCGTGCAACGGTCAGAGCGTTGTTTTTAGTTTATCACGAATAAACCCAAAAATCGTCTGTTTAATGCAGGTCATTATTTTAAAACTCATAGAATGACTTCCGCTACTATTTAAACAACTAATTTGAGTGTAGTTAAGCAGCACGTGTGCGTGTTTTGATGTTATCACAATTCGTGTGTTTGCATTTTTTGTTGTTATTGCTAGAGAAATATGTCACGCTTTATATTTACATTTTCTAAGTCTCCTAAGCGAATAATTGTGTCAAACTACTTAGAAACATTGCTGATGATTTTTTGGTAGTCACAGTTTGTTGTCAAAAGATGGAATCGGTGCGGAAAAGCTAGACACATTATTACCCATTCATTTTCTCTCATCTGCCATCAATGGTACCTATACCTTGTAGCGGTATGGCAGCTTGCGTACCCTGACAATCCCCAGAGCTATGCCAGTGGGAGTTTTACTCCTGGTAGGTTCAACCAAGCTGGACTGGTCTGTGTGGGTAGGGGTCAGACAAAAGCTGGTACCCTGGTCCTCCAGGTTGGGGGTTTTAGCATAGGGCTGACACCCCTGTCTATGTAAAAAAAAAAATAATGAAGTTACGGAAACAACATCAAATGAACAAACTTTGCTGCGGGATGGACATTCGGAGTCTGTGGCTCGTATGACTGTCAGTGGTGAAAGCCGAAAGGAAGCCACTGACATGAAAACGGATGTCCTGACCGCAAAACAGGATACAAGAATAGGATTTTGGAATGTCAGGACAATGTACGAGACAGGTAAACTAAGACAGGTCACGGCAGAAATGAGAAACTATAGGTTACACATCCTGGGGATAAGCGAGAGCAGATGGACAGGGGCAGGAAAAGTTAAAACAGCAACAGGAGAAACAGTACTTTACTCTGGAAGAGAGGATGGACAGCACAGTGAAGGCGTAGCCATTATTCTACAGAAAGGGATAGAAAGGACATTACTGGAATGGAAACCCATCAACAACAGACTGATACGATTGAGATTGAGAGGGAGATTCACCAACACTACAATAATACAATGCTACGCACCAACGAATGATAGCGATGAGGAGGTCAAGGATGAATTCTATCAACAACTGCAGAAAGAAATGGAGGACACACCTAGATATGATCTTGTTATAGTAATGAGAGACCTCAATGCGAAAGTTGGTACACACAATACATATAATGAAAGAACAATGGGGAAATGCGGCAGCGGAACAGCAAACGAAAATGGGGATAAGCTAATAAGTTTCTGCAGCATTAACAACCTGGTCATTGGATGAACACTTTTCCCACATAAGGAAATTCACAAGTTAACATGGGAATCACCAAATGGTCGGGACAGAAACCAGATAGACCACATCATGGTTAACGGTAGATGGAGACATGCATTACAAGATGTGAAGGTAAGAAGAGGTGCAGATGTGGGAAGCGATCACCATTTAGTAGTAGCAAAACTGAAAGTGAAACTAAGAAGGGCTGGACCAACTGTAACTACACAGAAAAGGTTTGACATCAGCAAATTGAAGGACCCCTGATAAAGTTGTTAATATATATTGATAAAGTACTGCTGGAAGACAGGCGTCAGCCACCATCATCAGTTGACAAGATCTCTATGGTGTTGCCTGCCCCACTGTAGTGTATGGAATGTCAACTTGACCTACGCAGTGGTGTGTAGACATGGATGGAGTGTATAATGTGCGAATGATGATAAGGGTTCGTGTTGTTGACAAATGTTCTCTTCTCACACTCATGTATGACCGGAAGTCATCGACACCAACGACTGTGTACCTTTTCTAAAGTTTAATTGGACGTACACACTCGACAGCACAGATAGTGACAAATCACAGGTTGCCATAATACATCATAGTACAGTGGACAGATGGTCTTGCAATGTTACATGGGCACTCATGTAGAATAATTGTATAATGGACTGTCAGTAGCCAAGCACTCAGTATCGCCCATACATATAATCATCTGACTTCACTGACTGAGCACGTCAGCTTGTAAACAATATTTCAGATGGCTTCTAAACCTAATCTCGTCTAGCGACGATTCTTCAACATAATGTTCAGCACATATTTTTCCATATAATAATATTGAACCGCTAGCAATGGGTTCTCATGTGTAGCAGTGATCTCTGGACTGATCAAGCGATAATACGGGCATCCCTTTTCTCTTCTTGAAAGTCCTACATGTTTTGGTTCCAAGATGGCTCCACTCGTGAGCGGTCACTCACGTTTGAATACAGATAATGAATCTGTTCTAAAGTTAGTCATTCATAAAACATTTCGTTGCTCTGTAGATTTGATCATGAACAATTGACTGCAATCTACAGGATATAGTGCTGCTAGGAATCGAAGTCGTTTTCATCGAGTCAAATATATTCTCTTAAACATTCAAATCGTAATTATCGAAAATGGTGGCTTCGATCGAGAGTTCATAAGAGTATCTTTTATTACCTTGGTATAGGAAATATGACACTGCCATTCCTTGGCAATACGACTAAACACTGGGGTAAAGCATACTGTTGCTGTCATTTTCGACGGAGTCATCTGTCAAGTTATTTGCTTATGTTTGTATCATAAGTATAATTGTGTCTTTACCTGCGATGTCAGGTTGATTAGGGGTTGTCTTCCCTTGTTTATTCATTCATTGTGTTTGACCTGTAGGGTCAGAGGTTGTCAGTTCGGCGTAGGCCTATGGGAAGGTTTTTTAAGCGGGAGAGAGATATACTTCCGGCAAGCCGGGAAGGTCCTGTTTTTCTGAAGGGACCAAGAGTCCATTGTTTTTCGGGGAGAATCTTCGAAGTAACTGCTATGGCAGTTTTCCCCAGTGAATCTCTGTGCGTCGGGATGACGACAGAATTCCTTGTGATGTTCTGAGGATTCATTTGCCAGGTAATACCGACCTTTATGCATTATTACGCTTTTCGGTGGCAGAACATGTAAAGGATTACCTAGGGTGAACAGCAGCTCACTGATCTGCCATTTCAGAACTTATATATTTGTGCTCGAGGTAGCCATCCAAGACTGTTAGTCTTATATTGTCCAGAAATCCAGTGACGAAGATATATTGTGGGAGCCGCAGATTGGCGGAATTCATATCTACAATAAGTATTACTGCAGGGTTGATGATAACCTATTTAACAGAAGTACACGGCCGACGTCAGAACGAGGCCTGTGCTTTCGGCTATTATACTACAGCCTGATATGTGCAATTGGCGGGGAGTGCCAAGTTGCACCTGTGTGTCAAAGTAACTAAGGCATCTGACGCGTTTAGTCAGAGACGCCAAGGGCGACGCTACGAACTGTCATTATTGAAGAACTTTGCTATTGACCATGCACGTCTATTCCGATGTTTACCTTTTTGAATGCCAAATGTATACCTATCGATTTCAGGTCAGCATGACCTTGTTACACTGACTGTTCCTGTTGATACTATGTGTGTTCTCGTAAATAAATGTCTTGAAACATGCCTGCAGTGTCAAAGCATCCTTGATTACTGCATGTGAGAGTATGGGTTGCAGGATCTACATCTATACGAGCCTAAACACATTCGCGTCTTCATTCGCACCCACACTCAATTCATCATATGCTCGCACTACACATCTAACAACATGTATACTGTCTTGGGCCAGTGATCACCTCAACAAGAAAAAAAAGACAGTTACACATACATGATAGGTTTAGACGACTATCACCTTCCCCACAAATACTGAGATCACTTTTTCCCCGGCAACAGGCCGACATGAAAACACAGTCCCTATCAGGACGAAGCCAAATCACACCACCCTCTAACGACACATCCGCTGAATAGCCTTTTACCTCTCTAGAGACAACAGAACATATAGTTCGACTTAGATATGTAAAGATATACAGATATAAAACAGACTCGTCCTACTCAGACAAACAATACACATAAATTCAGGCCATAGATATTCTGAAGCAAGAACAATCTATTATTACCCAAACAACGAATAAATCGCAGTAAAATGGATTTATCCGCGGAGTTTGATCGAAAGAGCCGACACAACTTTCAAGGGAAGTAACACAATAATGACTTTCCCTTAAGCACAATTTTGCTTTCAAAATATTTGCGAAGATAACAAGAATACCAATGTATAATATTGTAAGATATCAAAGACTGCACGTAACAGTCTTACCACACCTCCCGGGAAAAAAAAATGGAACATTTTTTTTTCTTTTTGAAATACATCTCGGAGCAACGTACAATAGGCTCACAACGCATGAATAATGCGCAGATGAAAATATCAGGAATACCTATAACGCCTAATATGAGGCTAAGTCGACTTATGGAGCGACTGGTGAGAATGTGTCTCATAAACTGAGAGAAATTATTTCTCTACAAGTATATTTTTCCAGGAAGGTGTCATCAAAGTATAATACAATTCTGGCAATTACACAATGCCTAAAAAATTCATATCATCACTACGTATTAGATATCTTAAATTTATGATTTATGAAGAAAAAATCATCAAAGCACAGCGGTGAATAAACATACATGAACCGCTATGTAGTGATACAATCATTATATTATTAAATTACAAATGTGTATCTATCATGATATAGAAAAGGAACTACTATAGAACTAGACATATCAAGAAGTCTAAGCCCTAATAGTTATGTGGAATCATGTGGGCATCTTGTCAGAATGTCTGCCATCACATTATCTGATCCACGAATAGCTCGCACAGAGAAATGAAAAGGTTGAAGAGCAATTGCATATCGAGTAGACCTCGAGCTCTTCAAATTCTTACTCTGTATAGCAGTAAGAGCTTTTTGGTCTGTTTCTACAATGAAATGTGCGCCTAGAAGGAATCTCTGTAGTTTGAGGATCGACCAAACCATAGCTAATAGCTCACGGTCTAAAACCGAATAATTCCTTTCTGCCGCATTAAGTTTTCTGGAAATATACATTACAGGATGCAGAGTTCCAGAGTACTCTTGCATTAGTGCCGCTCCAATCCCAGTGGATGAAGCGTCACTACGAAGAACGAATGTCTTATCTTTAGTAGGTAGCACTAAAATAGGTGGTGTTGAAAACAGTGTTTTAATCTTATCCAGAGAGCATTGGCATTCCTGAGACCAGTGGACCACATTAGGCGAACCTTTCTTTAGAAGTGTTGAGAGAGGTGCCATGATAGAGGATAGATTCTGAATGAATCTGCCATAAAATTGAATAAGACCTAACAGACTTCTCACCTGTTTTTTAGTCTTAGGGATTGAGATGTTAAGTATCTTACTAGTATTATGGTCCTCTGTCTTTAGGAAACCATGACCAACTCGGTGGCCTAGGAAAGAAATTTCGCTAAAACCAATATAGGCTTTAGAGGGTTTCGCTGTCAGGTTGTGCTCACGCAAAGTAGACAGCAATTCATCTAACCCTGAATAGTGATCTTCCCAAGTATCGCTGAAAAGACAGATGTCGTCTAGATATGCAATGACATCTGACCGATAAGATAGGATTCGGCGCATCATGCGTACGAACGTAGCTGGTGCGTTCATAAGACCGAAAGGCATAAAATTCCATTGGAACAAACCTCTAGGTGTTGAAAAAGCCGTGAGAGGTTTGGCGCGTTCAGATAAAGGAACTTGCCAATATCCTTTAGACAAATCAAGTTTAGTGAAAAAATGAGATTTGGAGAGTCGAGTAAGTAGCTCTTCCAGTAAAGGCATAGGTTCGGCATCGAACTTCGTTACTTGATTCAATTTTCGATAGTCAACGCAAAGACGTATGTTATTGTCTTTTTACGCACAATAACCATCGGCGAAGAATATGCAGAGGTGGATGGTTCGATTATTTTCAAATCTATCATCTCATCCAACTCTTTCTCGACCTGTGCTTGAAAATGTATAGGTATAGGATAAGGTCTAACCCTAATAGGAGTATGGTCAGTTAGAACAATGTCATGTTGAATGACATTCGTTTGTCCAGGGATGTCAGTGAGTACATCCTGAAATGTTTGCAACATAGTTGAAACTTGTCGCTGTTCTCCTAGAGACAAATCAGGAGAGACAGTAACGTTCTTCCATGATTCACTGGAATGAAGTGGGATCATTGGAAGAGGAAGATTTACATCTGAAAAACTTGTTTCCTCATCCTGTATCACGGACAGTGATGAGTAATGACCATGTGGTACTGGAGAATTGTCCGTTGCTTGGAAAATGGGTTGCAAATAATCCGGACGTTCATAGAATTCAGTAAGCATATTGATGTGGAAGGTTTTATGCTTCCCATCAATATCGACAATATAGTCGACATCGGAAATTTTCGATATTATATCGTACGGACCTTTCCAAGAAATAAGTAATCTGTTTTCCCTACAAGGTAGTAATACAAATGCTTTGTCACCAGGACAAAGTTGTCGTAAGCATCTCTTCTTATTGGCAAATTGCCTTGCCTTCTGTTTCGCAAATTCAGAAGAAGAAGTTGCTAATTTGCATGCTTCGATAATCTTTTGTCTCAACGCGATGACATATTCGTAGGATGACTTTGTGTCATCGTCAATATTGTCAGATGTTATGAGATCGTGAAGCAACGACATAGGGCCACGCGGACGCGCGCCAAAGACGAGTTCAAAGGGAGAAAATCCCGTATGTTCATTGGGTACCTCTCTGTAAGCGAAGAGGGCCGCAGGTAAAACTCTGTCCCAGTCTTGAGGATGATCCTCAGTTATCTTCCCCAGTAAGTTTTTTAAGTGTTCTATTAAGGCGTTCGACCATACCATTAGACATTGGATGGTAGATACTACTTAAAGATCTATCTATCTGCAGAGTAGACATTACTTGAGACATGGTATCTGATATCAGTTGGGTGCCATGGTCTGACAATATCTCTCCGGGGAACCCCAGACGAGAAAATATAAGCCAAAGAGCATCTGCAATATCAGCAGTAGTAATGCTCTTCAGAGGAATAGCCTCTGGCCAACGTGTGCACATATCAACACACGTCAAGATAAACTGATGTCCTCTGGCAGACTTGATCTTAAATGGACCAATAATGTCTATAGCCATTTTTTGGAACGGCCGAATAGGAATGTCCGCCGCCTGAATGGGTGCAGCATGCCGTGGACCTTTGGATTTAACTTCCTGACATACTTTACAAGATCGACAATAAATCCGTATGTCCTTGTTTACCAATGGCCAAAAGAAAGCCGCAAGGACTCTTGACTTAGTACGGGAAAAACCCATGTGTCCAGCACACTGAGAGTCGTGAGCGTGCTGCAAAATTTTAACTCTCAAATTCTTGGGAACCAGGATTTGAGAATGACTTGACGTAATGGAGTCTTGAACCATACGTACAAGTACGCCATTCTTCTTTGTAATCCACGATTTACGACTTGTGTCTTTATTCGGATCACCTTTAGTTGCAAGAATGAAGAATTTCTTCAAAGTGGGATCATCTTCTTGCTGTTTTATAAACGAGTCACGAGAAATTACCAAGGGATTATCTTGGTTATGCACTTCATTATCTTCAGTAGATGAAGTTTGAGGCATATTAAGAGCCTGAGCTCTAGTGACTACAGCGTTAGCAATCTGCATGTTTTGCCTTTCCCACGTGGAAATTTGTTGCGGAGTGCATTCCTTGACTCCATGAATGCGACCGATGATGAGGTCAGCGATCGGATTCGGAAGAAGACATGCGTGTACATCTCCTGTAAAGAAAGGAGTAGCAATCCTAATGATAGCAGTAGAGTATTTCTCTAATGTGCCGCCAAATGTTACACATTTGACTACTTGTCCAGTGGCACGGGTAGGATCTACGAGTGACTGCCTAACACCAATTGTGGTGCATCCAGAATCAAATAGCACAGAGACTGGATTGTTATTCACTAAACCCTTATGTAAGACAAGAGAACCTCTTCCATCATGCGCGACTGATGCTGGAAGAGCAGGAAGAGGATGGCCACAGCTTAAAGTAGACACTGTGGTTGGCTCAAATAACGTTTTGCATTGGGGGCACTGAGATGCTCTCCCAAAATCAAAAGCGGCACATGCCATATTACTAGCATCATTATTATCTTTACTCTGTTTATAGGCTTCATGGGACTCTTGTTGTGCAGAGTTTGCCTGAAAATGTGGTTTATGTCTTTTGTATTGAGATCTACCTCGGTTATTATCACCTCTGTAGTTATTGTTGACCAGTCTTATCAAGGGCTTTCCCTTGTGTAATGAAGTAATCTAAAGTAGACATGATGTCTAACAATAATACTAATCACCTGAATCAATAATAATACCACAAGTTCTCAATGACTTGATTTATCAGTATACTAACCCAATATCTGTGGGTCACAAGCCTTTAATAAGGTCTTGTATAATAGTAATAATAATCAGGTACTGGTTTATACCATAATCCAAGTGCAGTGCACAGGCAATTGTGTCTTATGAAATATACCCATATAAAACATATGTCAACCAACAGAATACATAAAGTACAAATAGGACTGACAATACAAGAACGTTTGCAGAAATCAAAATAAATCAAATAGGGAAATCAATGAAAATAATCACTGAATCTGCAAAGCATAACAACACAAATGACGTCACAATATATGAATATAAATTATGAATAGAACTGAAAGATAGAAAAGGTTAGACCAACAAATTACAAACAAATCAAAACAAAACTAAAGAACAAAGAAATATTACAAAAATAACAATAATTACAGACTTCACAGCTAACACAAAAGCAACAGTTGTCGCAGCAAATTTTCAATCAAGAAAATTGCACCTATAGAAAACGCCCACAACGGACCCTCTATGACGTGGGATATTCTGTTGTGAGGACGCCGCCCAACCTTAAACACAACCCGCTGACATAGAAACTAACATACTATACAAACACATAACATGTAAACATAAATATATATAAATTATGTGTATGATAGTATGTGTTGCAAAATAGGCTCAGTCTTACAGTAATGGCAAAGTTATTTTTCATGAAAACAAACAAACTGCCACTTTATTCAATTAAACATTCTGGCCTTAAATATTAAAGTTCATATATGGCAAACAAGAAGATCCATCGATGAAAATAGGACTTCTTAGTTCACAAATACTGTCTTCCTGTTAACACTGACAAGAATTGATCCAACTGTTCTGTGAAACTCTATAATGTCTAATGTAAAAAATGTCAACAACGCTGACCTACATACTGCATTCACTTGACAGGTCACGTGACGAAGTGTTGACAAAGAGCAAACCAATACTGCAAGTGTGTCGTATCAGCCACAGGAAACGGTCTGGTATCGGTAATCTGTTGACTTCTGAATTTCTGCGAGGTCAAACCCAGAAAGCTGGTCCACCAGTTGATAAAGTTGTTAATATATATTGATAAAGTACTGCTGGAAGACAGGCGTCAGCCACCATCATCAGTTGACAAGATCTCTATGGTGTTGCCTGCCCCACTGTAGTGTATGGAATGTCAACTTGACCTACGCAGTGGTGTGTAGACATGGATGGAGTGTATAATGTGCGAATGATGATAAGGGTTCGTGTTGTTGACAAATGTTCTCTTCTCACACTCATGTATGACCGGAAGTCATCGACACCAACGACTGTGTACCTTTTCTAAAGTTTAATTGGACGTACACACTCGACAGCACAGATAGTGACAAATCACAGGTTGCCATAATACATCATAGTACAGTGGACAAATGGTCTTGCAATGTTACATGGGCACTCATGTAGAATAATTGTATAATGGACTGTCAGTAGCCAAGCACTCAGTATCGCCCATACATATATCATCTGACTTCACTGACTGAGCACGTCAGCTTGTAAACAATATTTCAGATGGCTTCTAAACCTAATCTCGTCTAGCGACGATTCTTCAACATAATGTTCAGCACATATTTTTCCATATAATAATATTGAACCGCTAGCAATGGGTTCTCATGTGTAGCAGTGATCTCTGGACTGATCAAGCGATAATACGGGCATCCCTTTTCTCTTCTTGAAAGTCCTACATGTTTTGGTTCCAAGATGGCTCCACTCGTGAGCGGTCACTCACGTTTGAATACAGATAATGAATCTGTTCTAAAGTTAGTCATTCATAAAACATTTCGTTGCTCTGTAGATTTGATCATGAACAATTGACTGCAATCTACAGGATATAGTGCTGCTAGGAATCGAAGTCGTTTTTCATCGAGTCAAATATATTCTCTTAAACATTCAAATCGTAATTATCGAAAATGGTGGCTTCGATCGAGAGTTCATAAGAGTATCTTTTATTACCTTGGTATAGGAAATATGACACTGCCATTCCTTGGCAATACGACTAAACACTGGGGTAAAGCATACATGATAGGTTTAGACGACTATCACCTTCCCCACAAATACTGAGATCACTTTTTCCCCGGCAACAGGCCGACATGAAAACACAGTCCCCTATCAGGACGAAGCCAAATCACACCACTCTCTAGCGACACATCCGCTGAATAGCCTTTTTCCTCTCTAGAAAAGATGAGAAGGAAATGAAAAGAAAGAAAACAGAAGCGAAGTCCCCCAGGTTAAAGCAACTATATAGCGAACAATACAGTCAACTGGACAGGGAAGTTAAACGCCAAACCCGAGCCAACAAAAGGAATTTCCTAGACGATCTTGCAAAACAGGCAGAAGAGGCAGCACTGAGAAATGAACAAAGCACAGTATACAAAATAACTAAATTCATCAGCGGAAAACAAGGTGCAAACAATATTACATTAGTAAGAGATAAGCAAGGAAATCTCATCAAGACAGCAGAGGGACAGGAAACAAGATGGGCAGAGCACTTCAGAGAAACTCTGAACAAGGAAATACCAGAGACACAATTGAATGTTCCTGAGGCTGAAAACGATCTAGATGTAAATACAGACATTCCACGAAAAGAAATCATCACAGCAATCAAAGGGTTAAAGAACGGTAAAGCTCCGGGCCATGATAACTTAAATGCAGAGCTATTTAAGACAGACCCTGGGCTAGCAGCAGAACTATTTGAACCACTATTTGCACAAGTGTGGAAAACGGGGACAACACCATCAGAGTGGAACAAAGGAATAATTGTCAAATTGCCCAAGAAGGGAGATCTTTCAGACTGCAATAATTGGAGAGGAATCACTCTTCTCTCAGTTCCCAGCAAAATACTAGGCAGGATAATTATACAGAGAATTTCAAAGGCAGTAGACTACAAACTGAGGAAAGAACAAGCAGGATTTAGAAAGAACAGAAGATGTGTAGACCATATATTCACTCTCAGGAACATTATAGAGCAGTGCTCAGAATGGCAAAGACAGCTTTACATAAATTTTGTTGATTTTGAAAAGGCTTTTGACAGCATACATAGGGACAGTTTATGGAAAATACTGAGGGCTTATGGAATTCCAAGCTGCATAGTGTCAATCATTAAAAGCCTCTATGCCAACTTTACGTGTAGTGTTGGGCAGAGCAACCTAACCTTCGAGGTGAAGACAGGAGTACGACAGGGATGCCCCTTATCAACCACTCTATTTTTAACAGTCATAGACTGGGTGATGCGCCAGACAACAGAGGGCAGTCCAAGAGGAATAAGATGGACTACATTTTCAACATTGGAAGATCTGGAATATGCAGATGACATTGCACTGCTGGCACATTCACATCAACACATCCAGGAAAAAACGGATAGACTTAATAAATTTAGCCAGCAGGTGGGCTTGAACATCAATTTAAAGAAGTCTGAGGTCATGACGCTCAATGTGAGCAACCCTGATCCCATATCAGTAAGGAATCAGCAACTGGTACAGACAGATACCTTCACATACCTAGGAAGCATAGTAACACCAGACGGTGGGGCAGGCAAAGACATCAACATCAGAATGAATAAGGCAAGAACAGCCTTCTTTAGCCTAAATAACATCTGGAAGTCCTCCCAATACAGCACAAGCACAAAATTAAGATTATACCAGAGTTGCTTGCTTTCTGTGCTTCTCTATGGTGCGGAATGCTGGAGAGTCACAGAGAAGGAAATGTCAAAATTGTCCTCTTTTCACACAACATGCCTAAGAAAAAATTCACCGAATCTTTTGGCCGAATACCATCACCAACCAAGATCTGCTTACTCGTAGCAAGCAAGAGGACATGCATACCATCATAGCTGGCAGACGCTGGAGCTGGGTTGGTCATGTCCTCAGAAGAGACCCCGATGCCATCACAAGAACAGCTATGCTTTGGACCCCTGAAGGAAAGCGAAAGAGAGGCCGACCAAAAACAACTTGGCGGAGGACTGTGGAGGCTGAGATGCAAAGAATGAACCAGAGTTGGGGCACTGTACGAAGGATGGCCACCGACCGTGCAAAGTGGAATCAATTTGTTGTTGCCCTACAAGACGCCACTAGGCGTGATGGCCACTGACTGCTTTGACGGTCGGTGGCTAAGGATCGAAGAAGAAGAAGAAGAATTTTCTCTCATGCCTTCTGACATACCTTGTACTGCTTCTGACTTAGCCTTTACTATATACAAGAAGACACGCTGTACATGTCACATTAATTTTCTCAAGAACTGTCTCCGTGCTAGGGTCATTCTCAAAGGGTTTGTCTCTAGCTTCTATCTGTTGGCTGGACTTCCTCATCCTGCTGACCAGCACCGCTTACAATAAGTTGAGAAGAAATGTTCCTTCCAACATATGAGGTGCGTCATTGCTATACATAAACGCCAGCTGACTGAATTTGAACATTCCAAATCCAACCTTACTCAACAACTATGTCTACTGACTTCTTCGTGCCCAGCAGCGTTCCCTCTTATTCGCACTATTATCCATGATACGAATAGGGAGCTCTATACTCGTTTGAGCACGCATAAAAAAGAGAAATTGCGCCGCCTCCATCCGCAACCTCCTTCAGGGTCCTCTATTCAGTCTTCTGCCCATGCTAAAGTTATTTGCATTCCTCCAGATTTGCATCTGTCTCCTAATGAATTGTCTGTCCTGAGCAAAGGTCTTAAGTTTGTTCCTCTTCGTTCTAATTTTGACAAATATTCTCTGCTTCAAGATGTTCACAGCTTCCATCGCCACATGCGTCTCAAATATTACTATCGTAATGGTAATGATTCTACCAGGGTTTCCGGTACTGATGATATCTTTCGTCGTTTTGACAAACCCAAACAAGACTGGGCTCCAGCTCCAGGAGCTTCTCATGCTCTGGATTTATATATTGCCAATACTTTACATGACATTGACCAGCTTACTCTATGCCATTTCCGTCGATCTAACCTCACGTCTTCTGAATGGCGGGCATTGTCACGCCTTAGAAAACATGAGGATATTGTTATCAATCCGGCAGACAAAGGTGGCGCAATGGTTGTTTGGCGTAAGGACTTATACACTCATGAAGGAGTTACACAGCTAGGTAACACCACCTTTTACTCACCTTGTTCTGGTGATGCAACAGTCCGGAATAATCTTACTGTTTATGAGACTATCCGTGGCCTTGTCCATGATGATCTTCTTCCTTCTGGTGCTTTATCTCTCCATATTTTTGATAGTAGTCTTGGTAAGCCTTCCTTTTACATGCTTCCTAAGGTGCATAAAATTGCTAACCCTGGTAGACCTATTGTTTCAGCCTGTTCTTGTCCCACTGAACGTATTTCTGAATTCCTTGATAGTATTTTCCAGCCTTTAGTCACCAATCTGCCTTCTTATTTGAAGGACACTACTCATGCTATCACTACCTTTGATTCAATCAGATTCACGCCTGGCCGTACATACTGTCTTTTCCTCCTAGATGTTTGTTCCCTTTATACTTCTATTCCACATGCTGATGGTCTCAAGGCACTACAATTTTTTCTCGACCAGCGTACTGATCTTACTATTAGTACAGGTCCGCTTCTTCGCCTTGCTGAGTTGGTTCTTATTCTCAACTCTTTTAAGTTTAATGGCCAATTCTTCAACCAAATCAGTGGCGTCGCTATGGGTACTAAGAAGGGCCCTAGTTACGCTTGCCTGTTTATGGGCCACTTTAAATATTTGGTCTTTCAAAGTTACGATGGACCGATACCTGAGTTTTACCGCCGCTATATTGTTGATGGTATTGGCATTACAGACATGTCTGAGGTAGACCTCCGTCGATTTATTGACTATGTTGGTAATTTCAATCCTGCCATCAAATTCACTTCTGAAATTTCTACGACTTCAGTGAACTTCCTTGACATCACTGTGACTATTAGCCCTACTGGTCTTAAAACGTCTGTCTATTATAAGGCTACTGACGCTCATGGTTTCCTTCTTTATACTTCATCGCATCCTCTTAGTTGTAAAAATTCCATTCCCTTTTCTCAACTTCTTCGCTTGCGTCGGTTATGTCACGATGACGATGATTTCCATCAGCGAGCTCAAGAGATGCTCGAGTTCTTTCGCCGACGTCTTTATCCAGAACATGTTTTATCTGATGCTCTTAATCGCATCACACGCGTCACTCGTCAGATGGCACTCACTACTAAACCTTCTGTCCAATCTGACAGACTCAAACTGGTTCTAACTTTCCATCCTCATTGTCTGGCGGTGAAGAGATGTCTGTTTCGACATCTGCCTATTCTCCACTCTGATCCTGATACTAGAGAGTTGTTTCGTGATACACCTTTGGTGGCACATCATAGGGATAGGAATTTTAGGGATATTCTTGTACAGTCACTTGAGACATACTAGCCCTTCATACTTTGGTACTAAACCGTGCTAACGCCGTATATGTAAGAGCTGTCCATTTGTACTCCAAACTCAGTCAGTCACTTTTCCAAAAGGAAAATTTGTCATTAGCGAGTCTTTCACATGCGAATCCAGAAACCCGATTTATGCTATCATCTGCAAGAGGTGTGGCATTACCTATATTGGTGAAACTGGCAGACGTTTGGCGGACAGGTTTCGTGAGCACTTAAATGACATCTATCATGGCAAACATTTACCGGTGGCCCTTCATTTCAATAGGCCTGACCATTCCGGTAATTCCGATATTCGCGTCACTGTCCTCCTTTCATGTGTCGGTGATGACCGGACTCGCTTTTCGTTGGAGAATCGTCTTATTTTTCAAATGGGCT
This sequence comes from Oreohelix idahoensis, assembly GCA_024509875.1. Classification (NCBI taxonomy): domain Eukaryota; kingdom Metazoa; phylum Mollusca; class Gastropoda; order Stylommatophora; family Oreohelicidae; genus Oreohelix; species Oreohelix idahoensis. Next base: position 101,753 of record JAMPIV010004266.1, on the reverse strand, counting down.
GTTTTATCTGCCTTAATGTCCATCATTTTGCATTATTCTGGTGGCTTTTTTCTCTCTTTTTCATTCTTCTTTATTCGTTGTTTTTTCGATCTATCTTCTTATGTTTTTGTTTTGGTTTGTTTCGTATCCTTTTGTTTCTTTTTAAATTGTCGCTATCTTATACGTCATTTCCTTAGGGGATTTCTTGGACAAGGTACCTCAGTGTTCTATTCCAAGCATCTACGGATCTAGCTAAGTGACCTTTTACTTGTTCCAAAGTTTTGTTGTTCATTCTTTTTTTCGTTTTGTTGATTATTTACTTTCTTGTTTCGGTATTTCTTTCAGGTTTTACGATTTTCTTGTATTATTATTGTTCTTTTTTCGCTCATCACTGTGTGTGTTTACTTTTTCCATCTGCTTGTATCGCTCATTTGGTGTATGTTTCTCATCATCGTATGTTTTTGTAGTACCTATATGTAATTCTTGTCCTTGTCACCTGTTTGTAACTGTGGCTGACGAAGGGTAAAACCCAAAACGTCCCGTGTTTCATGTGAACCGTTATTTTAAGAACTGATTCAATACCGTTTTATTGGTTTATATACTTAGACACATTAGATTTAGTTGATGAGTGGGCGTTGTCATATTCTGGCCGATCGAAAAGAATTGTAAATGGATTACCTTGATGTTTGAAGACTAAATAGAAAGTTTTATTGTCTACAACAGTAATTTGTATTTAGTAAGATCGTATTGCTACAGTTAACTTTTTAGTGTTTTTCAATTTTATATGCAAAATGTTTTAAGTATACCGAACATACTTGTGTTAATACTACCAAAGACACTATATATTACAATTCTCTATCTATTTCCCTACAGTTTGGTATATAATAAGTACATGTTCACAGAAAAAGATTAACATAAAATTTACACTAAAAGACCGTTTAGAATTCTTCAAAAAATAATTACGGCACAGGGTGGAAAATAATTATGGAGTTAAAATGATATTGGAGTTAAAAAGCTATCTGAAATGGACACAAAATTCCAGAGTCTGTAATGACAAAATATAAATATTCATGAGGTACTGACATGATTTCATGCAAAAAGAAATTTAAAAAATACATACTTTTCAATTTGCTTTAGCTGGGTGTGATAGTCTAACATAAAATATGGTCACAGATGCTATTATTGTTGCTTTTTTTCTCTGGCCTTGGGTGCCTATTTCCTTCCTGGTGGCAGCATTGTCCTCACACTTATAAAAAATTGACAAGCATGGCACAACGCAGAGTGATTTTTCACGTCCAATACAAAAGAATCTTTTCTGGACTCTCAGTCCAGCAGAATTACAAACAATGCATCTTGGTCGCTGTCAATTGTCTTCATACTGCTGTGAGAACTGATTATGTTCTGCGACGAGTCTGTCAATTTCCACTGAAGCACAGATGGCCTGCATTTTCTTGTAGTGTCTACTTCTTGCATAATCTGATACCAGAGCTTCAGCAATCTTGAGCCTTGCTTTGGTGTAATTGGAGGTTTGGCAGCTTCACAGTACAGAATATATCCATTTACTAGGGCAACTTCTATGACAAAATGAAGAATGTGATGATACCATTTGAGGCAGTGATAAGGATAAAAGTAATTCACCAGTCTTTGATTGAAGTGACCTACACCACCCATATTGTGATTATAAACATCTGCCATGATAGGTTTTCCCACTGTCATAAATCTCCCTCATGGTGTATGGATCTGATACTTTTGTCAGTAACACTGTTTGCGTGGACTGTGCTGAACAAATTCTATAATGCCACGCACAAGCAACCATGTTTCCCGACCTAGCAAAAACAGATGAACGGCCATGCTTCATGTTATGTTTTTCTCAAAATTAAAGGAAACCCTCTTCTACTGTCTGTAACAGTCTAACCCTAACCATAACGCTCACATAGGGGTCATCAAAGCCATACAAGTACCACTGAAACTAATCAGCTGCTTCTCTGCCACACCCCCTCCTTGTAGCAGGTCTTTTTCTACGCCCCTGATTCTCACTATGGCCCTGAAAATCGCTATCAACACCTCTGACAGCTTCACGAATGCTGGAACTAGGGCTGTTGCTGTCTGTTTCGGTAATTTCAGGCTGCCCTGCATCAAAACTAGACCAACTGTTGTCACTTTCAAAGGTCAGCTGAGAGCCAGAATCCAAACCATTGCAACATTCACTAGTTTCACTCATTTTTAAAGAAATCTCCACCTAAAGATTAATCAAAACACGTGAAAAAATTGTCCAGCCTCCATTGACCATTTCTCAATAAAATTGAGTGACTTCCCTTGATTTGCATAAGTTCAGACGCTTGTCGTGATAACATTTTATACTGATGCTATACGTACGCCAAAAGGCAACATTTGTACTCTACAGAAAATAAGGCTTGTCGCCAAAAGGCGTCCATGGTACTCAAAGTATTAAAGTGGTGTTTTTAAGCTATTTATCTTACATGATGAGGCTGTTAGAATTTGATAATCTCTCTTATCCTCACAATTATTGTTTGCACTATTTCTACAGTAGCACAGTGGTTAGTGCACTGGCTGCCTAGCTTGGTGGTCCATGGTTCGATCCCCAGTTGAGGTGGGTTTTTTGGGCCACAAATGGCTCCGGTTTCGACCCAGCCTTATGAATTGGGTACCAGAGAAACTCTGGGAAGGTTAAGGCAGATGGTCAAGAAAATACGGGCCTAACACCATATTCCCAATATGTCTCACTGGGTGTGTAAAGGATCCTTTACCTCCCTTTTTTTTTTACTATTTCTACAGCATTTTTTTTTTTAGAAAAGCACAGATAATTATCTACTTGGGAGGAAAACAGCCTGAAATATGAAATGTTAAGAGCATACCTTATTTTTGTGCCAGATGTGAGTTCCAACCTCACATCCCTCCTGATTTAAAAATGATTCAAAGTCACTTGTCTTCCGTTGGCAGCATGTCCAGAACTTCATGCTGTAACAGAAAAAAGACAAAAATAAAATGATACAACTCTGCTCGTGTAACAACTTACATAAAACACTTACATAAAACACAACAAATTGATAACCAATTATCTAAACATAAATATGTGCAATGGTGGTCCAGCAATTTTTAAGGAGTGAAGAAATGATTCATTTATTCCTTCCTTCATTTCTTTTTAAAAGGCAACCAAAGGTAGCAAGTTTTTTTAGGTGTGGGCATTAACTCTTAGTATACGAGTGGCCTCTTAGAAAGGCCGATGATCGATCCCCGTCAATAGCGAAAATGTATAGATGAATGCATGTTTAAAACCACTGAACAATTTAGTTACGTGCATGATATAGGGGTTTCATTTCTTCACATTTTGATATATAACACTTTATGTTATCTTTATAAATAAATTATTTATTACAAAATTTGTAATGGTAGTCATGAAATTAGCTCGTATAGTCATGAAATTAGCTCGTATACTAAGAGTTAAACTCTCTCTCTATGAGGGGTGGTTTTCATGAAATTATTTTGTGGATTCTTAAAGACAGTTGAGACTCTGTGACAGGCAATTCCAACTCTACAAATCTGTTGCTGTCTGACTGAGGTATTAATGAAATAAGGTTACTTATTGTTCACAGTGCCTGAAAACATACTTTTATGTTTGTTTCATATTAATTTATTGTTGACAGTGGCAGTGGGTGACAGCAGTTTCAACTCTACAAATCTGTTGGTACTACACTGAGGTATGAATGAAATTGGTTTTCTTTAGTCAGCATTTCTAACACAAGGAAAGATTATATTTTTTAAAATGTGAAGTTGGCATCAAAGTTAAGATTTGGACAACGGTTCACAGAAGAGAAAAACTTAACGATAAGTGAGGGCTAGATGGTGTGTAAATATCATCTGTGTTTTAACGATAAGTGAAGGCTAGATGGTGTGTAAATATCATGTGTTTTAATGATAAGTGAGGGCTAGATGGTGTGTAAATATCATCTGTGTTTTAACGATAAGTGAGGGCTAGATGGTGTGTAAATATCATGTGTGTTATGACAGTTTAACGGAACCAATGCCAGAAGTTATCTTATATACGAAGGTGCTGAACAATGAAGTTAGCTGACTGTTTCATTTCTAGCCTCAAGAACTGTAAACTGTTGTATAATATAAACACCTGAACAATCAGGTAACATGGTACACTAACTTTAGTTATGCACACAGCATTTTATGTTCTCTTGTAACTTTAATTTACTAGCATGACCCCTTTTTTATTAGTCAATGGTCAGTCTCAATAACAGGAAAAGAAAAAAAAACTACTTAAAATAATTTATCCCATGAATGCTGTACAGATATGATGACTCTCGACACACACATCACACATAATTAAACACACTAATGTAAATATAATTTTATACACAGCTCTAGATGTCTACTACAGGTCATCCGCATCCTTTTACCCAAATTGTAAGGGACAGCTGTGTATCGGAAGCCTAATTTTTTTGCTTTCCAAGTGTCGCATAAATCACGTTCAGAAAACAAGACACAGACCAGTACATGACCATAATATCAGTTCTGTCAACACTTTTCGTTTCACTTCACGTCAGGTTCACAGAACAGCAGCACATATGTAACCATATCCCCACATCTCGTTCACCCCAACTCATTAGTCATCCTACACATTAAAATGGTCAAATGTTATTCCAAGATGACTGAGCCTCTAGATCTTGTGGTGGTGGCTATAATACTCACCCTTCATGGAAGATGGGAACTCCAGAATGGAAGACACACTTTTCTTCATTACTGTACTCTCCTTCATATGACTGGCCATATGGAAAAAAACAATATGTTTACTACAATTGCTAAAGTGATCTAGTTTCAGTATCTCTAGTTACTACAATCAAACAGATGATCTAGTTTCAGTATTTCTAGTTGTTACAACAATCACTGAAGTAATCTAGTTTCAGTATTTCTAGTTGTTACAACAATCACTGACGTGATCTAGTTTCAGCATTTCTAGTTGTTACTACAATCACATGTCCGTGTTTTTGCTCAGTAAAAGAGAAAAAGTCTGACACAAGTTTCAATTTGTGCTTAGAATTATGACTGCAGATATAAGATACCTTTAATATGACAGTTTTTCTAGTCATTGAAAATGATGGTCGCCATCTCTGGTGCGATAATTATTCACATTTCATGCGGGGAATGGCAGTCATAATGTCTGCATTCCTGCTGTACTGACTCGTGTCCTAGAAACAACATGGCGGTCAAAAACACAAACCAACAAGAGAAATCAGTAATGTTTGCTTTAACTTATGTTCCATAAGTGCCTAAATCAGGACAGATATAACAGAAACATGGCGTGTGTGTCACAACATCATTATGGTGAATTAGCTGCCACTGTCCAACTTCATGCCATCAAAGATTTGAAATCCCCACATTCAAACATTTTGTTCTTTAATTGTGTGGTGTTTACTTACTGATTTACATCCTCTGTTACTGCAGGACGTACCAATCTTCACTTCCCCATCTGAAAGACAAGAGGGAATAGTTCATTAGAAATTCATACACAGAGTTGTACATAAACGTATTTTTATTTATTGGTAACAGGACACAGGGAACTTTCAACAGAGCCACTTTTTAACTTTGTTTCTATGTTACCATGCAAGAGTTGTTGATTTGGACAGCATTCAATTTGTTGCTCGTATGAAGCCATCCCAGTCTCTAGCATGGCAAATACCTCTGTACATACAGTCATCTCAGTCTCTAGCAAAGCAAATACCTCTGTACATACACTGCCATATGTCTCTAGCAAAGCACATACCTCTGTATGTACACAGCCATCTCAGTCTCTAGCACGGCCATCCCAGTCTCTAGCATGGCAAATACTTCTGTATGTATACAGCCATCCCAGTCTCTAGCATGGCAAATACTTCTGTATGTATACAGCCACCCCAGTCTCTAGCATGGCGAATACTTCTGTATGTATACAGCCATCCCAGTCTCTAGCATGGCAAATACTTCTGTATGTACACAGCCATCCCAGTCTCTAGCATGGCAAATACTTCTGTATGTACACAGCCATCCCAGTCTCTAGCATGGCGAATACTTCTGTATGTACACAGCCATCCCAGTCTCTAGCATGGCGAATACTTCTGTATGTATACAGCCATCCCAGTCTCTAGCATGGCGAATACTTCTGTATGTATACAGCCATCCCAGTCTCTAACATGGTGAATACTTCTGTATGTATACAGCCATCCCAGTCTCTAGCATGGCAAATACTTCTGTATGTATACAGCCATCCCAGTCTCTAGCATGGCGAATACTTCTGTATGTATACAGCCATCCCAGTCTCTAGCATGGCGAATACTTCTGTATGTACACAGCCATCCCAGTCTCTAGCATGGCGAATACTTCTGTATGTATACAGCCATCCCAGTCTCTAGCATGGCGAATACTTCTGTATGTATACAGCCATCCCAGTCTCTAGCATGGCAAATACTTCTGTACATACAGCCATCCCAGTCTCTAGCATGGCAAATACTTCTGTATGTACACAGCCATCCCAGTCTCTAGCATGGCGAATACTTCTGTATGTATACAGCCATCCCAGTCTCTAGCATGGCGAACACTTCTGTATGTATACAGCCATCTCAGTCTCTAGCATGGCGAATACTTCTGTATGTACACAGCCATCCCAGTCTCTAGCATGGCGAATACTTCTGTATGTATACAGCCATCCCAGTCTCTAGCATGGCGAATACTTCTGTATGTATACAGCCATCCCAGTCTCTAACATGGCGAATACTTCTGTATGTATACAGCCATCCCAGTCTCTAGCATGGCAAATACTTCTGTATGTACACAGCCATCCCAGTCTCTAGCATGGCAAATACTTCTGTATGTATACAGCCATCCCAGTCTCTAGCATGGCGAATACTTCTGTATGTATACAGCCATCCCAGTCTCTAGCATGGCGAATACTTCTGTATGTATACAGCCATCCCAGTCTCTAGCATGGCGAATACTTCTGTATGTATACAGCCATCCCAGTCTCTAGCATGGCGAATACTTCTGTATGTATACAGCCATCCCAGTCTCTAGCATGGCGAATACTTCTGTATGTATACAGCCATCCCAGTCTCTAACATGGCGAATACTTCTGTATGTATACAGCCATCCCAGTCTCTAACATGGCGAATACTTCTGTATGTATACAGCCATCCCAGTCTCTAGCATGGCGAATACTTCTGTATGTATACAGCCATCCCAGTCTCTAACATGGCAAATACAAGGGGATTGACATAAGTCTTGGGCCTGACCATGAAGGACATGTCACAGAGAGCTGAAATTTTGTATAGTGTTTATTCCTTTTCAATATAGCCACCGTCTGAATTGACACACTTCTGCCATCTCTGCTTGACCTTGAAAAGACCTTGGGAGTAGAACACCCTATTTTTCAAACTAAACCCGTCAGCACATGCCAGTATAACCTCTTCATCGCTGTCAAAATGATTTCCTTTTAGCTGTTTTTTAAGATTTGGGAATAGAAAAAAGTCTGATGGAGCCAAATCTGGAGAATATGGTGGGGTGGAAGAATTTCAATATTCAAATCATTGGCTGCTCGCTGCACAAGCAGTGCTTTGTGAGAGGGCACGTTGTCTTGAAGCAAAGGAAGATTTTGAGAGCGCGTTATCCCTCGTTTCCTGGTCACAACCTTTCTTAGTTTGGTGAGAAGATCTGCATAGTACTGTCCATTAACTGTGTTGCCACGAGGCAGATAATCTTTCAAAAGGACACCTTTGCCGTCCCAAAAAACAGTCAGCATCACTTTTCCTGCAGTTTTCTGCGCTCTCAGCTTGACAGGTGTTGGGGAGCCCGGGGTTTTCCATTGCATGCTGGCAATTTTGGATTCGGGGTCATAATGGTGTACCCAAGTCCCATCTACTGTCACCATGGTCCCCAAAAAATTGTTTGACTGACACTTTTTGAGCAACTGTTGACAGCAATTTACCCTCGTTTGCTTCTGTTCACGTATCAACAGTCGTGGAACCCAGCATGCACACACTTTTCTCATGTTCAGTCTGTTGTGTAAAATTCTATAAACTGTTCTTTCATTAAGTTTTACTCTACTAGCTATCTCCACAATTGTCATTTTTCGATCCTGGTCAATGATTTTCTTCACTCTTGTTGCATTTTCATCGTTGCATTCTGAGGCTGGTCTACCAGATCTTGGCAGATCAGCAACATTTGAGCGGCCGCACTTAAACTGTTGACACCAGTTTTTTACCGAAGTATATGAAGGACAAGAATCACAAAACACTGGTTCCATCTCCCTGTGTATTTCTGTAGGTGTTTTTCCCTGAAACATCAGAAATTTTATCACAGCTCTGGCCTCCTTCTTTTCCATTGTTTTGTCAAATCTTTGGAGCAGCAGATCCGGTCAATAGGGTACATTGCGCCGTGCACCGTAGCGGGAAAACCCATTGAAGGAACAAACGCGTACTTCACACATTCAGTGCAAATATGATGAACTTTAAATGTGCCAAGTTTCATCTTCCTCCTGTGACTCCTTCATGGTCAGGCCCAAGACTTATGTCAATCCCCTTGTACTTCTGTATGTATACAGCCATCCCAGTCTCTAGCATGGCAAATACTTCTGTATGTATACAGCCATCCCAGTCTCTAGCACAGCCAACCCAGTCTCTAGCACGGCCATCCCAGTCTCTAGCACAGCAAATACTTCTGTATGTACACAGCCATCCCAGTCTCTAGTACGGCCATCCCAGTCTCTAGCATGGCAAATACTTCTGTACACACACAGCCATCTCAGTCTTTAGCATGGCAAATAGTACGGCCATCTCTAGCATGGCAAATCTCTGTAGTATGCCATCAAATACTTCTGTACACCCACACAGCATGGCAAATACTCAGTCTTTAGCATGGCAAATACTATGTATACAGCCATCTGTACACAGCAACAGTCAGCAGGCCATCCCAGTCTCTAGCACGGCAAATACTTCTGTATGTACACAGCCATCCCAGTCTCTAGTACGGCCATCCCAGTCTCTAGCATGGCAAATACTTCTGTACACACACAGCCATCTCAGTCTCTAGCATGGCAAATACTTCTGTACACACACACACAGCCATCGCAGTCTCTAGCACGGCAAATACCTCTGTACATACACAGTCATCTCAGTCTCTAGCATGGCAAATACTTCTGTACACACACACAGCCATCCCAGTCTCTAGCATGGCAAATACTTCTGTACACACACACACAGCCATCCCAGTCTCTAGCACGGCAAATACCTCTGTACACACACACAGCCATCCCAGTCTCTAGCACGGCAAATACCTCTGTACATACACAGTCATCTCAGTCTCTAGCATGGCAAATACCTCTGTATATATACAGCCATCCCAGTCTCTAGCATGGCAAATATCTCTGCGTGCATACAGCCATCATATGAATCAAGTTTTGATCCAAATTTTAGTTTTTTTTACTTGTTTTTAATATCTGTTATTGCTGACTTTCCAATGTCATATAATTTGGAAGACTGTGCAGTTTTTTGAGGATATTTTAATAAGCACCCCATGTGGTACCAGCTAATTTTTTCATGACGGCCATGCGCTGTTTTGCACTAATCTGTTTTTTTTATTTTTGTTATCTATGTTTTCCATGTCAAGCGGAGGTCCAATGTGATACCTAGGTATATCTGTGTTTTTTCTTCTCGCACTGCTTGCCCATTAAGTTGAAGTTTTGTTTGCTATGATTTGTTTGACAAGGTAAATATAGTGTGTGTTGTTTTTGTTCACTGATTTTGAGGGCTAACAGTGAATCCTGCATCCGCATCCTTGCTTTGGTGATGTATTTTTCTGAAGTCCACATGGCCAGGTCATCAGCATAGAGGGAATTATGTACATTCCCACTGATGTTGTTTATATATACTACTGGACAAAAGTTAAGGGCCGCCATTCAGTTTAGACAAGGTTTATATAATTGATTGGCAAACTGTAAAGACAAGTGAAAATGTCATTAAAACTGAGCTCAGAGAAATGTGTATACATTTCTGTGTGCACTGGGTTAATTTTTTTAAAATGTCCAAAAACTGGGTCACTTTAACCCGCACGTGAAAACTGCCATCGTTGCTGCAAAAACTTGTGGTTTTTGCAACACGCTCCACTAGTTCAAAAGGTGAAAAAGTGAGTTGAATTTCTTTTTGTTAGTAAGTCATACATTATTTAAAAAAACTTGACTGATCTTTTCCACGGATGAATCAACTTTATTTTGTAATAAATTGTTTACACCTGGTTGCATTTATTTGGTCCATAGTGGAGTTTTTCTTGGTGGCCCTTAACTTTTGTCCAGTAGTATATATATATGTATATATATATATAAGAGGAAGGGCGTGGAGGAGAGGGCCCCACCCTCTAGGACACATTGCTCAATTGTTGTCTTTTTGCTAGTCTGTCCATGCACCTGTACTCTCGCTGTTCTGTTTGTTAGATAGTGACTGATCCAGTTGTACATTTTCCCATAGACTCCATATTTAACTCTATTCAATTCTTGACTTTTGAAGGGTTTTTTGATGTACAACACAGTCCACATCAGGACCAGCGAACCAGAGCTGGTCAAGACCGTACTCCACCTCCACGTGGTGGTCCTGGAAACAGTCTGCAGCAGTGCAGTCTGGCTGAGCGAGTGCGGATCGCAATGGGAAGGCAAACCCGGTCCCTAAAAAATGCTGTGCTGAAGTCGGATGTGTCGACCGAAAGGTGCAGATATCACAGCTTAGGCGTAAACAGACAAAACGCAACCACCGTTCTTTTCAGGGCGAACGAGGAAGAAGAAGAAGAAGAAGAAGGGTTTTTGAGTAGGTTTCAGGTGACATTTTGTAAAAACGTAGAATATTGTTAAATATGTTAAACCTATACACATTATATATCAGTGTGTTTGGAAATGAATGGACTTTAGTACAGTAGTAGTTATTTTGGGATTTTGTTTAACTTTGTTGAGTAGCAACAAATTAATTACTGAATTGTATGCATGAAAAATAACAAAAATTTACATACACTGAAATATTCAAAGAAAAGAAACTAGCAAATGCAAGATGTACAAAACAGTGGCTTTTATTTAAAATTACTTTGTTTTGTATATGATTTGTGAAAGTCAGACAAATATTATCACAACTGAGCATTTGAACACGATTATGATGACTTCACAAAATAACACTTAAAATCTGGAAAAAAGTATGAAACTAATGTACATTATACATAGATATGTTTGAAAGTTAATAAACTGTGTATCTATGGCAGTTATAGCAATAATTTTTTACAATGTAATTATCCAAGGTCGAAATGAATGCATAATCTGACATAAAAATGTACATAAACTGAGATATTAAAGAATGAAAAAACCTATGTAATTAAAATAATACAACAAATTGACATTTATTTAAAAGATTATCCAAGTATGTAAAAATTTAAAACAAAACTTAGAGATTCTGACAGTAAAATAAAAAAATTAAAAGCTAATTAAAATTGGCACACAGAATGGGGCAATAAGTGGAAATGTATAATTTTTAAAAGTAAACTGAGATTTGTGGGAAAAAAGTGACATCAATAATCAAATCATATTAGCTACTTATGGTATTCAAATAGGCAGTTTCTGTTTTTCATGAAACAAAGAAAGTCGTTGCATACACTACATTTTGTTTGTGTTCTTCTTTCAATACCTAGAGTTGTCCAACAATTTTTCCTTGTAGCAGTATGTTCTGGTATTATTGAGTGTGTGGTGCTGATTTTAGTTTTTATGGCATTATGTGAAGAAGAAATATTCTGTTTTAATATCTAATTTGCTTTCTACTTTAAGATCAATTAGTATAGTAATAAGAGTAATAATTTTAATAACTTTCTATACCCTTTTTGAGTTCTTTGTTTCACCCAGCTCCATAATAAGTTCCTCCGGAAAATCTATTTGAAGGTAACGATTCGGTCTATCCAGTTCTTCAACATCAGGATGATTCTTTCTCCACTCTTGAAAAATTATATAGCTGTTAACCCTGACAATGTCAAGAAAATGGTAGAACAAGGTTTTCCAATATTTGTTTGTTTTTCTAAGAACATTATATTTATTAATTAATTGGTCACTTTTATCTACCCCACCCATATAAGTATTATATTGTTTCACTACATTAGGCTGCTTAACTTTTAACTCTCTAAATTCCCCATTGACTTTTGTTCTTCTAGTGGCTTCTGAATATCCATTAGCTGTCATCAAATTAGACATGATAGAAAATGTTTTATTATCTCTCCATTGCATTGTTAAAATCTCTCTCTCTCTCTGACCCAGCGCATTTCACTGCGAGCTGATTTTTTTTCAAATGATTTTATTTCTTTTAAAGATTTTGGAAAACCTTTTCTATTTTTGATAATAGTTCCACATGCACAAACACCTTTCTTTAAAAGATCTTTTAAAAGCTGTACACTAGTGTAAAAATTATCAAAAAATAAGTGATAACCTTGATTAATAAGAGACTTTATTAGTCTCATTACTACATCATAAGCCAAACCAAATGGGGGAAGCTTGGGTGCCCTTACCAAGGTCAACTTCAAAATCATATGTGTATCCTGTTTCAGCTTCAGCAAGGATCCATAATTTCATTCCCCGTTTTGTTGGCTTATCTCTAATATACTGCCTAAATGGATACCTGCCTTTATTTCGAACCATCTTTTCATCGATGGAAAGGTGTTGTCGAGGCTGATAAAGCTTCTGGCATTTTCTATGAGAAGATGTTGACCATATATCATATTTGTTTGTATATAAACATAAATATGATACTTCTTCTTCTTCTTCCTCATTCGCCCTGAAAAGGACGGTGGTTGCGTTGTGTCTGTTTACGCCATAGCTGTGATATCTGCACCTTTCGGTCGACACATCCGACTTCAGCACGGCATTTTTTAGGGACCGGGTTTGCCTTCCCATTGCGATCCGCACTCGCTCAGCCAGACTGCACTGCTGCAGACTGTTTCCAGGACCACCACGTGGAGGTGGAGTACGGTCTTGACCAGCTCTGGTTCGCTGGGCCTGATGCAAGCAGTCAAGCTATGGGTCGCTGACTGCATTCACTATTGCTGCATCTTTGGGTCCCATAAATACGATACAAGATCAACAGTAAAAAACTTGAAAAAATCCACAGGCCTTAAAAATTCTCGAACATCTTCTCTTGTTAGAATTTCCTCCTTCAGATGAACCCCAGGCTTTCGACAGGGCAAAAACTTTGGAATTGACATAGGGGCTCCAGCATCCAAATCATAATAGCCTTTGGGTCAGTAATGAAAAAATGTAACAAACAGTTAAAGTTTGAGAAACTAAGTGTAATATTTTAAAATAACACATTATACATTATAATGTATTCTTTAAAATTAAAATAATAATGATAATAATAAACTGGAACCTATAAATATCTTTAAACATTATCACTTCAAACAAAATATAACTTTGATCACTTTCCAAGCTGTTTTATTATATTTTTTTACTCTGTATATGTTTGTTTTGATAATATACATGTTCTTAGCAACCGTTACTATGGACGGGTAAGCTTTAAAAAAAATGAAGTAAAAAAAAAATTGTTCACCATAAATGTTAAAATCATTATCAATTTCAATAGAAAATGGGTTAGTTACTATTTAAGTGGTCATTTTAACAAATCTAGGTCACTACACTACCATATTCCATAACAATTCTTGACGCAATCGCGTGGTCACTGGTTCTCGCAGCTTACCTTGCCATGGCAGCTTCACAAATTGGGTCTTCGGGGACACTATTTTCAACATCCGTGTCTGAATCCGATGTTTCAGGCTCCCAGAGATCATCCTCTGCAGAATCAGTGCTGCATTCATAATGTAAATCATCGCTGGAACTCATGTTTTAATTTTTTTTTTGCGGAGACAAAGAAATCGAACCAAGTTTAAAAATGATGTTGTGTGTTTTCGTTCTTCACTCTCGTTTTCAACGTTATTTTCTTATAAAACTTGTTTTAAAAGAAAGTTTTTACGTTTTAAATAAATTTTGTGCAGTATTTTATTGTAAAATAACGATATTAATTTTTAAAAATGTTTTAAGGTTCTTTCAGTGGCTTCGGAATTTACCTGCCAAATTTGTCGGGTTTTATAAGGATAGAAACGAATAGAGTTAAGCATTTTTACTCTGAGCCCATCATTACAGACTTTATCAAATGCTTTTTCCATGTCTAACCTAACTGCTAATGTATGTTTTCCCTCCTGGAAATCATCTTCGATTTCCTGTGCAATGTAGGTGACTTGATCCTCTGTGGACCTGTTGCCTGAAGCCTGCTTGTTGGTGCAGAAGAATTTGTTTTTCTTCATGGCGCCAACTTAAACTAGTATTGATCATTCTCTCCATAAGCTTTCCCGTACAGCTTAGAAGGCTAATGGATCTATAGCTGTTGGGGTCCATGTGGTCTTTATCCTTTTTGAGAATCGGGATTAGCACTGCTTCTTTCCAGGCCTGTGGCACAATGCCACGCTATAGTTCATAATCTTGAGGTGAGTTTTCTTACAATAGGCCTCTAGCCCTTTAAGCATGTCATTTGTTACCCCATCTTTCCCACGTGACTTTCTTTGAGGGACACAATGGCTGCCTCAAGCTCACTCATTGCCAGGTTTGCTGCCATGTGCTGTTATGGAAAATAGCACCACAGCCTGGTCGATGGCAGCTAGGTCACATTTTGTTAAAGCAAATGGACACCTGTATATACTGATGGTTCTAGACACAAACACATGCACACACACACACACATACTGATGGTTCTAGACACACACACACACACACATATACATACACTGATGGTTCGACAAAACACGCGCCATAATCAAGTCCAAATGGGACAGAGAACACCCAGGTCACATAAAAGATGATGCCTATCACAAGGTCGTCATTTTCCGCTTACGTACTGGTCACAGTAGATTGAGGTACCATCTAAATCACAAGTACAGGATTGGTCCAACAGATTTCTGCTCCTGTGGCACTAGCCACATGACAGCCAAACATCTGCTCCAGTCCTGCCCAACTTACAGCAGTGAATGGAGTGGCATATGGCAACAACCAACTTCTCTCCATGAAAAACTGTTTGGAGATGTCACCTTGAGCTGACTACTGCCTTTATTAAAGTCATTAATGTAGAAGTCTGAGGGCGAACGAACAAGAAAATATGATTTGGCTAACAAGGACACGCTTTCTCCTTTTGAAAGTTTGTTTAAAATCTCAATCCTCAATTCAACTGTTGAAAATGTATCTTTCCTGTTAATAGAAGAAGACGCCATAGCCACAGTATGGCAAAAGTAAAACCATGTAAACACTAGACAATCACACTCGGACTAAACTGACGAGAGGCCAGATTTATGTCAAAGTTAAAAATAGACACTCATTCCAACTTTCAACTCTCACTGTCAGGGACATATTTTAGTTTAGCCTAGACCTACTCCTCACTTTCTGTGCCAGCATTAAAACTATGTTACTGTAAATACATTCTGATTCGATCCTGCTTTACCTGCCTGACCTCTTCAACCCCATGGAAGAAGCCCACTCCTTATATCAGATTTCTTGCTTTATTTTTGTCATTTGTTAAATTTTATTTCTGGTTTTTTTTTTTTTTTTAAACATAATAAATTATTAATTTTTTTTTTTACCTTTGATTCCACACATTTGTTTATGTCTTTATTTTGTTACCTTTGCAATTATTGTCATAGTTTTCATGAGTATTTTCTTTGGTTTTACACTGTGGTACTTAACTAGTTTTGTGGATCACTATATCTTATCTTCCTCATAATTTTCTTCCTTGGTGTGAAGCCTTTTACGGGTTATATTATTTAGGATATCTTCTGCTGGCATTACAGTATCATGGCCATAAGGTTTCTCATTAAACTACGAATCTTCCTAAAATTACATGCTATACCACAACTTCCCATAATTACACAGAATAATAAATCTTCACAACAACGCACCTGTTCAACAATACACGACACCACATCTTTTCAACAATACACACTGTGACAGAGTTATGTAAATATATTACATGAATCCACACGTTTTTGCTTCCACGTGTTTTCCACCTTTGCTTGCTTATTAATATTCACGTTTCGTTAGCGCAGAAGGCATGCGCTTCGATATCTGTCGAACTCATATTTTAGCCACGCCTATTTTCTTTCTCTCTATGTCTTACAGACACTAGGAATGTTTACAAACAGACCTATTAGCTAGTCCTGAGCCGTTAACTGTATTATCACACGAACGATTGAGCAATCGCTGAATAGTGACAGATCAGAGAATGAGTCGTCTAATGGTAAAATCAAGGGCGATAAATCAAAAGTGCGTACTTTTTGTAGTTACCATTGGTCAGGGGGAATTAATCTGAGGAAAGGGGAGATAATCACAGGTACACCCCCCCATCCGTTTGTTCGGAACTTAATTAGCTACAGTGAGAGACGCCTGATCAAAAGCAAGTCTGTTCGCTAGCGAAGAGTCTGCGGTCGGCATAAGTGTGAAATAAAACTTTGATTCATGAATCGACCGCAGAATTCCCCAAAATCTGGGCGAAGGCGCTATATCTAGCACTGACTAGCGAATTTCTACCCATTTTATATATATTCCCCAGCTTTTAAAATCATTTATCGAGTAGCCTCAGAAAGTTCGGAACATCTAGCTTCAAATTCTAGACCATTGTACTAGTTGAATTACTTAGTATTTCGATTGGAGATAGTGAATTTCTGTTGCGGTAAATATTATACTAGCATTTTTGAGTAATTTAATTGTTAAAGTTCGTCATTTTATATTTCACTAGGATTTACTGTGTTAATTGGCTAGTAGATTAAAATATATATATAGCTAATTCTTCCAGCTGTAACGAAAATTTAATTACCGTAAAATCTTGCGTATAATACGCACAATTTGTACTCATTTTTGCCCGCTAAAACTCGGGTGCGTATTATACGCGAGTACTAAAAAATACGTAATTTTCGATATCGAAAGTAACCTATATTGGAAAGTCTGTCAAGTTTATGTCACAATTTGACAGTGAAAATGGTGCTAGATTGAATGTGCCATGTGTTTTCTTATGTGTCAGACATTGTTGCAAAACGCATTTCGCACTCTTGGTCTTCAATCTATTTTGATATTAAGCTTGGTTGTGAAGTTTGTCTATTGATTATTTTGAGCCCTAAAAATGAATTCGAGAAAATGTTGTACTGCAGCAGAAAAGCTCTTAGTGGTAAAATATGCAGAATCTAACGGCAATCGGGCAGCAAATCGACATTTTTCCATTAACGGGTGCAACATTCGATTATGGCGAAAAAAACAAAAAGGCGCTGCAAGTGTTGCCTAGTAAGAAAAAGGCGAATCGTGGGTCACCACCAGATCTTCCAGACCTAGAAAAAAACATTACTGGAGTGGGTAGTGGATAGAAGGCAACAAGGCATCGGTGTTTCATGCATTGAAATCCGACTTAAAGCTCTGGAACTTAGAAAGTCTCGTACAGGCACAAAAGCATTTAAAGCATGGATGGGCAGTTCGTTTTATGAAGCGACATAGTCTTTCAGTTCGCCGAAGATCTACTATCGCGCAGCATCTTCCATCTTCTTTCAGTTTTTTAACAAATGTTTCATAAAATAAAATCTTGAAAAATTATGGTGCGTATTATACAGGAATTTCCATTTTACCAGAAAATTTTGGGCTAAATCAAGCATGCGTATTATACACGAGTGCGTATTATACGCGAGATTTTACGGTAATTGCTATTAACCAGTAAGAGATATTTTAATTGACTAGTAAATGCACTATTCATTATGAGTACTGACGAAATATATATTTATTTCTAATTCATTATGAGTAATTTTATAAATGACTAGCGCTTATTTCACGGCTTTTATTTAAACGATAAAATAAGATATACACTTGTGGTTTCTAATTAAATCTAATAATCGAGTGGATATTAAATTATACCGTTACGCGGGGGTTAGAATAGATACTGATATTGTGATTAAATGTTATGTATTTTCTTCCTAAAATGCAGTACGGATCACAACCCAAAACTACCAGCGGCCTAAATCTGAGAAAACGGGTCTAAGTCTACGTCCAATAGACGCAAAACAAACATTCTTATGCAAATAGCAGGTCTTCGAGGTTGACCTATTCGGCTCTCTTGTTTTACCCAGAAAGAGAGAGAGTACCAACAAAAGATGATAAGAATAATTGTAACTTGACCTATAGCTATCCAGATTTCTCTTTTCCATTTTCATATACATTCAGCCAGCTGTGGCAAAATTATCAAGAAATTAACATTTCCCAACTACCGACCACCGTCGTGGCGAGGATCTTTTTATCCCGAGAGATTTACATACCTGACATTCTCTTTAAGTATTGGAATTACAAGATAACGACACTGTGAACACTAGAAGTATAATTACTTTCCTACCTGGACTAATTGATGTGAAATAAACAGATCCAATTAACAGTAACGAAGTAAGCGTTCCCCAAATAACCGGATTAATCAAACTTGGAGGAGCTGGGGCTTACTTTGCCAAAACAACCAACACTGGATTTGCTGTTTGTACCATGGAGATATGTTCCAGATGTTGTTAATCAACAATTAGATAAGAACAAATGAACGTGGCCACTGTCTGTCTGAAGCGAGAGAAAGAAGGAGTGAATAATTCTTCTATTGTTTTGCCTTTCTTTTGTTTGCTAATACTGTTATTTTCAGAATAGATTAATTAGGAACTCTGTTCTTTACAGTATAGTCAAATTCTATACCATAGTGCTAATCTTTTGACCTTTTTGGGGGTTAATTAACTTCTTCTTGTGGGATCTTGTCTCAACAGAGGGGATTGCACTTATGTGTCTATTTCTTTATTAATTCTGTAACCTATGGTTTTTATATTTGATACTAGATGTTGTGAAGTTTTTCTATGGTAAATAAACTTAACATAAAACTTGATTACCTGTGTTGGTCAGCTCAGCCCAATATCCCTACTCCATTAATAGAGTTTTTTCACATTTGTGTGTCTAATTGTCGTCACTTATCTGTGTGTGTGTGTATGTGAGTGGTTAATAGTGTATATGGTAATATATACAGAAAGGTAAACTGTCTGATAAACAAATTTCAGTCGTAAGATAGGCTGGACTAGAGCAGCTTCTCAATCCAGGGACAGACTCTACCTTTTTGACCATTTCACTCGTGAAATCTATTTCTTTACCTTATCTCTCACTGAGTTACCACCTTTTCCAGTTCTATTCAGACGAGACCAGAATCTATCTTAATCACCTATCCAAAATCTACAACACACACCACCACATCTTTTCAACAATACACGATACCACACCTGTTCAACAATACACGACACCACATCTTTTCAACAATACACGACACCACATCTTTTCAACAATACACGACACCACATCTTTTCAACAATACACGACACCACATCTTTTCAACAATACACGACCCCACATCTTTTCAACAATACAAGGCACCACATCTTTTCAACAATACATAACACCACATCTGTACAACAATACATAACACCACATCTTTTCAACAACACCATACCATCATCTGAGACTGTTTCCTCAGAAGTGTTTAAGTTGAGCTGTTCTAGATGTGTCCTTAGAGAGGCACCAACAGTCATTTTCAGATCAACCATAGGTTCATCTTCTGATGGCCGTATCGGAGTGACCGTCAGCGGCTGCCTGTGTTTTGGCTCAGTTTGTAGCTGGTACATTGGTTCCTGAAAGAGTTTATCAAATTAACAAACCCCAGGCTTCTCAGCAGCTACAGAATTATTACAATGCAGAATGTCTATCGTAAACTACTAGAAAAGATAGTAGCATGAAACATAATGAACCACCTCGAATATGCACAGATCCTACCCGATACTCTTGGCAGCTATAGGCCCATGAAAATAACATGGGGTAATGCTGGAACTTTTGCTTATGATGTATATTAGGGGTTCCAGGATAAGCGAGAAATGGTTGTGGTAGCAATTGACCTAGAGGATGCTTATAATTGTGAACTTTGCAACACTAATAAACTATGTAATGGCTTGCGGTGTTAACCCTTGGCTTACAAGGTGAATAGCAGCTGCCTTAACTGAGAGGTCAGTGGCATTTCGGTTGAGAACATGGACGTCAGATCCACTGCTCATTTGCCCGGGACTACCCCAGGGATCTCCACTATCACCGGTGCTGTTTAATATCTATACAGCAAAAGTAGCCACCATTCAACCAACTGGGATGGGATGAACACTGACACTTGCTGCTGATATACTCATTTACAGAACTGGTTCTGACCGACAAGAAATGGTTAATAGAATACATGGGACACTACAGGAAGTGTCTAAATGGTGCGAGGAAACTGGCTCCAAAGTCAATCCCAACAAGGCCTGCATAATGTGGTGCTCCTTGAACAACTCCATTGTGAAAGCAGACCTCCCAGATATTACTCTCAATGGACAGAAAATTGAAAGGCAAGAAAAGATGAAATACCTTGGAGTAACATTTGATAGCGGGCTCTCATATAAGTACCATGTTGAGCACATCACAGAAATGCAGAAGAGGTCTAGCTTTATCAACAGCTAGTCATATCGGTCATTGAGTATGGACTGGGAATATTCACGCTGTCAGTAACACAATGTGAATGACTAGAACGCATTCAGAATGAAGGGATGCGCATAGTCTTGGGCTGTACGCGAGATACCCCCATTGTGACAATGAGATACATGCTTGGAGTGCTGTCGATTAAATCCAGATATGCGGTGGCCCAAGCAAAAGCCTATATGCGAGCATCCACAGACAAATGGCACCCTCTGCATGGTAACATAGCTGACATTAAGGGAGCAAGAATAAAGAGAGGGATGTCATGGATGGCACAGGCAGAGACAACTATCAAGCAGGTAGCCACAGTTGACAATATATTCAAGGGGGAAGAATGGTGTATGTCAGATGAGAACTGGGATAACTACCAGCGGGTCATCATCAGCCTTGGGAGAGTGTAGAAATTGGGGGAAAGGAAAAGCAGAACTGGAAATTAATCAAGAGAAATCCGGTTGGGGCTTCTCTGCTCAGGTACAGGGCAGAATCGTCGCCAAACATAGCGGGGCTTACAAGATAACAACTTCCAGCATGAGAATGGAGGTCAAGGCTGTTACTGCATCCTTAAGGTGGATAGCTAAACTTCATTAACAAAGGCTATCATTGTGTCCGACTCTCAGTCCATGCTTCGGAAGGTTCAAAGTGGTTGGTTGCGGCATGAATGGAAAACATTCATAGAAGCTTCCAGTCTACAAGAGCTGGTGTAGATATACTGTCCTGTTCATGCTGGGGTATGGCTTCAAAAGGAAGATTAAATTACTGTCTGTTTTCAAAATTTGATAATTTCTCATTCTGGGATCTTATTAAAGGGAGGAGCTACAGTGAAATAACTGCAGGATTTAAATACAAATAAACAAGGTTAACATACAACAGTAACAGCTTGTTACTGTGTGTTTCTTTGTAAACAGCATCAGCCGGCCACACAGGCCATCACTTCTGTTATTATGGTGCATAATGTTCTCTTACTGTTGATAGTTTGTAAACACTTCTGTAGGTGTGGAATGTTTGTGGTGGGTGGCACGGTTAGACAGAATTAATACAATCGCTGATGAATACGATCAGCCTTGGTCGGGCTTACAGGTGGCCGACAGGTGTGTAAATATGTCTATATATATATATATATATATATATATATATATATATATATATATATATATATATATATATATATATATATATATATACGAATGTCATGGGAATATTCAGGTGTGTTGCCTTCTGCTTTCCTCTCACCCACACAACAGTAACGTAAGGTCATGAAATAGACCAACGAGTAAGACCAGTGGTTTCCAACTTACAATATACAGTTTATTAACACAGAACGTAGACATCAGGAACAGCACATTGTCACAGGTAACTACGGGTACAATCCATAGCAAAACGGTTGTATACACTGCAACTCTCAGTACAGTAAATCCATGCAATAAATATCCATCAAATGGTTGCATACACAGCAACTCTCATAAATATCCATCAAACGGTTGCATACACAGCAACTCTCAGTACAGTAAATCCATGCCATAAATATCCATAGGAAAAAACATCCATCAAAGGGAAAAAGATTGCATACATTGCAATTCACAATACATAATATGAGCCAACATCATCCATGGCATTTGAATAATATCTTGAAAAAATAATCCATAAATTGGGAAAGAAACTCTTCCCTACAATAACATATTCTGAACACACTAGCGAGACGAACAACTTGTCTCGAAGCTCTGTCAGATCCCCTACTCCCCGAGATTATAGTATCTCAGTACCACTCAGTGAAGTTGCTCGTGCGTGCGAACTCCCTGCTTAACATCTGAGCTCAACTCCTCCTTATCTTTCCCCAAACTACTATTAGGTACATTCGAATAGTTTCTTATTTTTTAAAAACTAACACATGAGCTATGTTCCAAAATTATCGTAAACAAAGTACCCAAATAAAAAATCTATCTCATGACTTTAAACGTGCTTACCAGCGAAAAAAACGGTCCTGTACATAAAAATCCTTAACACTTAACTCAAAATATGACTTAACACAGCTATATATACCAAAATATGTTATGTTATAATGCTACTGGTCACTGATAACACATAAGGAAGGGAAACCCGAGGCCTGTAAACAGTAAATTAATATTAGACAAACATAAAGGTATGTTTTCAGGCACTCGTAAGAAATAAAGAAGTAGAACACTTGGACAACAGAAAAACAACAGACGTGAGTGGCTTACCCAGGGTTCGAACCCCGTACCTTCCGTACGACAACTCCGCCTAGCTATACAAGCGAATCACACTGACCCCACGGCCAGCTAGGCATCCCCAAAAAAGGATGCTTTACTGACTAGTCATCAGTGCGAAACACAAGATAACACCGGAAGTATACAGTGGGCAACTCAGCCCATTAATGACGCAATCACTTCTGTTGTTCCTCTATACAGCAGTATATGTCAGTCCAAACAAGACAAAGACCTTGATACTGTGTCCAGTAAATGATAGAAGACTTAAGGACAGTAGTATAGAACAGAGGGTAGGTTTCTGAAACCTACCCTCTGTTCTATACTACTGTCCTTAAGTCTTCTATCATTTACTGGACACAGTATCAAGGTCTTTGTCTTGTTTGGACTGACATATACTGCTGTATAGAGGAACAACAGAAGTGATTGCGTCATTAATGGGCTGAGTTGCCCACTGTATACTTCCGGTGTTATCTTGTGTTTCGCACTGATGACTAGTCAGTAAAGCATCCTTTTTTGGGGATGCCTAGCTGGCCGTGGGGTCAGTGTGATTCGCTTGTATAGCTAGGCGGAGTTGTCGTACGGAAGGTACGGGGTTCGAACCCTGGGTAAGCCACTCACGTCTGTTGTTTTTCTGTTGTCCAAGTGTTCTACTTCTTTATTTCTTACGAGTGCCTGAAAACATACCTTTATGTTTGTCTAATATTAATTTACTGGTCACTGAAACAGTGGCCATATTGATTTTAATCTCGTTTCTCACTACGGCTTTTTTATTTGTTGAGTTATGAGCAAAGCTGAAATGGAAGCTCATCCTCACATTTTAAACTCATCAGATTAGATCTTAAAACTTTAGCAGATCCTGAGATACAGAACTTTAAAGTTAGTATCTAAAAATAGTAAAAGATTTTTTTCAAAATTGTATAACATTATTTGCAATAAATAAAAATTTTGACAAAATATTAGAAATCGGTTCTGACAAAAAAAAAAAATACATATATTACGCAATGGAAAATATATATGTGTAAACATGTTGCCTGACTTGGAAATAAGCAAAACTCATGTTGCCTGACTGGGAAATAAGCAAGATATAAGAACAAAAGTGACATAAAACAAGGTTCTGAGAAATCTATGATTTTCTACATCGGAAAAACAGAATTTGTGAAGAAAATACAATTTGCAAAATCAAAATACACTTACTTAGAATGTGTACTGACAACTGATTTTGACATATTTAGATTGAAGAGATTATAAATTATCAGAAACATGTTGCCATTTTGAAATGAGATATTAGAGCTGCAAGAAACCTCTTCAAAGACTTTTCTCAAGTTGAAAAATTATGAAGATCTAAACATTTATTGAATATTATGCATTTCTGAAAATGGAATATCAGAAATGTCTCATCTTGAGAAAACTAGGTCTAACGTTTAGCATCACACGACACTTCAAAATAGGTCACAATCTGCAAATGCATTTTATATTTATTTAGGATTAATCATGACTCATGTAGGGCATGTCCTCCTGGAGGACATGCACACCATCATAGCTGGCAGACGCTGGAGTTGGGTTGGCCACGTCCTCAGAAGGGACCCTGATACCATCACAAGAACAGCTATGCTATGGACCCCCGAGGGAAAGCGAAAGAGATGCCGACCAAAAACAACTTGGCGGAGAACTGTGGAAGCTGAGATGCAAAGAATGAACCACAGTTGGGGCACTGTACGAAGGATGGCCGCCGACCGAGCAAAGTGGAATCAATTTGTTGCTGCCCTACAAGACGCCACCAGGCGTGATGGCCGCTGACTGCTTTGATGGTTGGTGGTTATGGATCAAAGAAGAAGATGTAGGGCATGCAACTAATGAAAACGTCTTGAGGCAAACTATGGAAAGCTGACCAATTGTTGCAAAGATAAGGAGAAGTCAAGCAACATAACAGAACTTGTTCTAATAAGAGAAAAACTGGAATATGTACATGATAGAAGGACAGATTCAGGAATGCTTGAACAAGTAGCATTTGACAGAGATTATGAAATTTCATAAGAAATTCAACATTTCAAGACTGGTATTTTTAACATGTTAACTTTTCTCATTGTGTTACCGTGATGAATGTGAGACATGAATGACACAGATGTTAGAGTACATTATAGAAAAAGTATAACATGAAACCAAAACTGAGGTTTGAGTCACTTCAAAGATGTGCTTGTTAAAAGAAAATAAATAAACCAACACACGTCTTCTACCAAGGACACATTAGCACAAGGAGGATTGTAAGAAAAAATAAGAATTCAATAAAGTCCAAAGTGTGTTGTTATAAACTCTATGAGCTGCCCTCCATGGTTGCATGTATTCAGCATACAGTTCTCCAACTGACACATTAAATGTATGTTTCTTAGCCTTTTAGAAGTCCCACACCTTTTTACAGCACCTTACGAAGCCTCACACCCCTTTTAAAGCCTTGAACCCCTTTATCTTCTAGCTCGCCAAACTTACAAAAAAAGAGAGAATATTAATTTTGAGAACGTTATTTACAGAATGTGACTAAGGTTCAGTATCCAATTCACGTTGTCAATGTTCTATTTTGTACAAATACATTTGAGTTCTGTATGTTTATATTGTTTATGATGATTCAGGTTCTAAAATATGTGGCATGTCTTGCACCCACGGTTAAGAAGCACTGCATAAAACCAATCAAGGAAAACACAGAGTCCTCACAAAGAGATTGGTGTTCCAACAGTCAGACAAAATTACAGATTTTGTCATGTCACATCACAAATGACACTAACTGCAGACACTTACCTGGCCAGACTGTTTTTGCGGCTCCTGTTTCTCTGGTTCTAGTGGTTTGACATTGCTGTGATATCCCAAAGTACAGCCCTGGAAAATATCAGCAGCAATGTGTATTCCAGTACTAACTTAATACATACATACAAGAATATCTTTTAGTGCCCTAGTCAACACGGGTCCACCACTACAGTTAGTTCCCTTACAGTAAACCTGTTACGTCTTCATGCATTTGTGGTTTCTATAGCAATATCTTTCACAAGATGAGGAAGACTGCCCCATGCATAGCCAAACATTAGTTGCTTCTTACAACATGTGTGAGGGAGAAATGATTCAACTTTTTCTTACTTCTGTCATAATACAGGCAAGACACTCTGGAATTGCCATGTAAACTAGTATCTTTATGATACATTATGAACTGCAAAACAGAAATTCTGCTATAACTTTATGGTTATTGCCCCTAATAGGATAATTCTTTGGGGATTTGAACTACAAATACATATAATTATGGAAGTGGGAAATCACTATCTTTGATATATGACAAGGAAATTATGATTTTGTCGGTAAATTCGCACAACAGCATTGAAATCCCATGAAAGTTTACAAGAGAAAAAGTGAACTCAGGTGCAGACCTCTGAGAAATCAAGGGTTAGACCTGAGATTAGGTATATAAGCCCTATCAGGCATAGTTCCTCACTTCCCAAAATAGCTGAGAAGATATTCAAAGGGCTGACTCTTATAGTTAGAAGTCTTAACCCACAACACAACAAGATAACTGAGAAGAAGCCACAACTGACTGCTATTGTGAGCGATTTGTAAATTGAATCTTCAAACAGCTGCAGACTTCGAAGTATCACTGTGTCTGAGGGCTCAACTTGTGGTGAAAAACATGACACAATTTTGGAAATTGTGAACTGTATAACAGTGGACCAACATTAATCCTGGCATAAGCATAGCGTCTTCAATGTCCAATGTTCTACGACCAAGGGAAGTCAGCTATAACGTGTCGAGCAAGTTAAGTACAGCTTATCGTGAAAACACAAACCAAGACACCCAAGCCAATCACATGATGACAATGAGCAAAGATTGTTAATATCCCCCCCTTTTTTTTTTTAAATGTGAAATCTTGTTAAATATTGAGATACCAAGGTGCTAACTTTTTACCATACATCATTAATCAATAAAGTGTGTTGATTTTGTTTATAACTAGTTACTGAATTATTTAAATTTCCAGTTATAACTTTGTTGTGTGGTCAAAGCAATATTAATGACTTAAAATTGGTAGAGAATAAATTTGAGTTGCACCCACATATTTATATAACCCCCCTGGAGCATAGGATAGGTCTAGCGAGCAGGTGACTTACCTATTTCTCTTCTACAGCTTTCTTCGAAATTGTGCAGTTCTTCTTCTTCTGCGTTCGTCCTGAAAAGGACGTTGGTTGTGTTGTGTCGCCGTTTACAGCAAAGCTGCGATATCTGAGCCTTTCGGCCCGACACATCCAACTTCGGCACGGCATTTTTTAGGACCGGGTTTGCCTTCCCACTTCGACCCCTACTCACTCAGCCAGACTGCAATGATGCAGCCTGTTTCCAGGACCACCACTTGGAGGTGGAGTAGGGTCTTGGTCAGCTCTGGTTCGCTGACCCTGACGAAAGCAGTCAGCTATGGGTCGCTGACTGCATTCCTCACTTTTGACGCATCTTAGGTCCCGAAATTGTGCAGTTAACTACCCGACTTGTCTTGTTCCCTCCTAACCACTGGTTCCCCAGCTCTCTTCTCCATTTCTGGGAACTACTTTTTAATTTTTTTTTTTTAATCAAACATCCATTTCGCCACATCTTCTTGGGACTCCCAGAAACCACACAGGTACACAAGAATAACAATCGCAGGCTATCGTATACACCATATTGATCACATCATACAGAAATGTAGGAGAGGTCTGGCAGCCCTGGAAATAATGGCCGCGGCGCGTCTGGAGCAGAGATTACTATTTCTTCTCTATCATCAGCTAGTCATATTGGTCACTGAGTATGTTGAAGTCATGAGCTCAAATTCCCCAGCTTGGCTTGCATTTAAAGGATTGTCACATCTAGTTCCAAGCTAGGAGTTTAAGCGTGTGGTATTCTGTGCATGCCTCGCCATCCAAGGGGGCTCTGCCTATCACAGGGTCTATAGTAAGATTCTCCTGCATGCAGCCAACCAGGTCAAAGCCAAAGAATCACATCTGGGGCTCAAGTGACTTCTCCAAGCTTAATGCGTGATGCTGGGTTCTCAACAAGTTTCACCAAAGGGAAGTCCCTGGAAGTGTGTGGATGATTTCAAGAATCAAAGAGGGTGTAATTAGCCTCACAGACATGGAGGTTCACTTACATGTACGTATATTTTAGCATTGTGCAATGCTGGTGGTCATATACGGATGACTCCAGACATGCCTCCATGTGTATCCATCGAGTATACAACCAGCAAGCTACAGGAACAATTAGCATTCGCACTCTTCGACATATACTGAGCACCTATGGGTTTGCACAGAATGCAATGAAGTCGATTCTGTTCAACAATAACAATCTTGATTTAAAAGCTAATCACAATGAAATTCTTTGAACCTCATTCGTCAACATGAATACACTTGAAGAATTCAATGGTCAGCCTCAAGTTACTGACATCTATATCAAGTGTTTCCTGGACGTGTACTGGCAATGTTCATATACATTTTCTCTGTTCTTCATGTGTGGGGAACTGTAACTAAGAAAATCATCAAAAGTGCTCACGTCTGACTCAATCCGTTATATTCTCCGGCAGTTTTTGTTGCCAACTTTCTATGCCAAAATCTCAAGTTGTTCGTTTTATTTTCTCAGTCTTCAATCTACATTTTGTGACCTCTATTTTTCCCCTTTAGTTATATGTCTCCAAGTGTTCACATCTCTAAAACTGACTGCTCTTTTCTTATTTTTTATTTTTGTTGACAGGCTCTAAAAATAAAGCTTTCTTCATTTGTTATCATAGCCAACCACAGAGCATGAGCTGCTGCTGTAAACTGTATGACCACAATAATCTTAAATAATCTAAAATTTCTACCTGACTTCTGGAATAAAGTATCAGATCTTGAAGGGGGGGGGGGTTACAAGCAAAGACATGTATACTAAAAAAAAACAGAAGACATACTTTGATGTTAAGAAATTCTGTAAAGTCAGACACACGCTTTTTACAGCAGGACCAGCCCTTGAGAGCATCGTGAAATATTGGACCACCAGGATGGTACACACAGGAAGCTGCAGGAAGAGTAAGCAAAAAACATGAACAATCATTTACAAACATCAAGCTGTGATTTGTAATAATGATATGTACAGGTCAATAACCCAGAATCCAAACGATTTTCGAGCCAATTTTTGGGCAACTTGGGCTACTTTTGAGTGATATCCGAAAACCAAAAAAAAAATCACATTTCCGAAACACAGTCGTCACCGAGCTTTTTGTATTTTGGGTTACCAACCTGTATGAGTATGTAGTGATGACATATGACTATTAGTGTTTTGCATATGTAGTGATGGTATGACAGAAACAGTTAACTTTGATAATAACCAAGTGCTTTAAGGTTATTTTCTGCAACATACCACGTCTGAGTAATATAAAAACTGCCAGCGAGGGTTTCATTTCAGATAGTTGTGAAAGTCCAAAGTGTAACAGAAGTATGATGCAGGTTGAAAGGAAGCATATCAGGTGGCTTTACATGGATTTGTAGAGTATGTGGGCAGTAAGTTCTTCTAGTTACTTTTTAATGTACAGCCTCGAGGATTACTGAATGCTCTTAATTTTGGAAAAGCTTGAAGTAAGGTTAGAGTTAAGGTTACCAGTAGCAGTTATTTTTTCATAAGTGCAAGAAATACAGCTGCTGTATTGATAGCCAGTTGGGCAACATCACTGTGTTTGTCTGTTATCTTGTGATTTTACCCAAAAACAGTAACAATCAATAGCTGCTATAAAATGTTTGGGCTGAATCTTAGAACAGTACAAAGACTTGGCGTTATCTTCCAAATGACTATCGATACATCAGCAGTCTTGCTTGGAGTGATTAAAATATATGAAAGGTTTCCTAGTTTTTAAAAATTTCCAAAATGTAAGAGAAGCACGTCAGTGATGGCCTAATGTGGATTGAAGCTTGAACTTTTGTCCACATCCTTTGTTGTAACACAATAACAGATCTGACTCCATCCTTGTGAACGAATTAAAACAATGTGAGAAAATTCTCGACTCAGAACTTTCGGTCTGAAGAACAAACCGGAAGTCCCAATAAAATATGCAACCAAGGCTAACACGAAATGTACACTTCAATCTTTGAATACGAAACAAATCTATGTTTCGTCATTTTGTAAAGGCAGAAATAAATAAGTCAGAGAAACCATGAGGCTTGTTAAACATACATACGTAGATATAAATATTAGGGCTGGAATTTATTTTTTTTAATCTTAATCGAATTTATCCAAGATTAATCGATCAATATCGAACAATTAAATAAATTGTTTTAAAAAATTGTTTCTGGTTATGAAAACAATGACATCACACAACAGAAATGGAATCCAGTGGAATCTGACTAAACAGCTTGATGATCTGGATTTTGCAGATGGCTTGGCTCTTCTGTCCCATAATCATAATCAGATGCAAGAGAAAATGAAAATTCTCGATGAGAGGTCACAACGTGGGCCTGAAAATACACAGGGAAAAGACAAAGATTATGAGAATAAATGCAAGAAATGATAACAAGGTTGAACTTGAAGAAATACCACTAAAGGATGTAGAATCGTACACATATCGGCAGTAATATAGACAAAGTTGGAGGGACAGACAATGATATCAAAATAAGAATACAAAAAGCAAGAGGAGCTTTCATTGCATTGGGAAACATACGGAGAACAAGAGAAATCAAGTCCAACACGAAAATAAGAATCTTCAACTCAAATGTCAAGTCAGTCCTATTGTATGGCTCTGAGACATGGAGAACAACAACCAAAAAGCTACAGACTTTTATAAACGAGTGCTTGGGTAGAATAGAAGGACTGAAATGGTATGACAAAGTCACAAATGTGGAATTGATGACAAGAACCAGACAAGTGCCAGTGGAACAAGAGTTGAGAAGAAGACGCTGGCGATGGATAGGACACACATTGAGGAAACCTGTTGATAGCATTACAAGGCATTCCTTGTTCTGGAATCCACAGGGAAAGAGAGGCAGAGGTAGACCAAAAAAACACATGGAGAAGAGAACTGGATACAGAGGTGAAAATGATGAGGAAAACATGGAAAGAACTTGAGCGGATGGCACAGGACAGGAAGACTTGGCATGTGTTTGTTGAAGGCCTATGCTCCTCGGGGAGCTAAAGGGTATTGATTGATTGATTGATGAATTGATTGATTTTAAAAAATCAAAAATAACTTCTTTTTTTTTAAATCACCAAGGTGTCCTTTATGTTATGAGGCATCATCGAACTGAAAATATAATGAAAATACGGAAAAGTTACAACCAATCAATTTATTTTTATTGACCACATTTGTCTAATTCCATATCACAAACCTCTAAAAATAGCAAATGCTCATGCTCTCGCCTTTTTGCGAAAAAACAAAAACAAAAACTTAAACATTGCTAAAAATATAATAATCGACTAAGATTTATTTCATCAATTCATCGATTAAAAATTTTTAACGATTAATCAATTAATTTAAAGTTATAGATCTCAGCCTAATGTGTGTGTGTGTGTGTGTGTGTGTGTGTGTGTGTGTGTGTGTGTGTGTGTGTGTGTGTGTGTGTGTGTGTGTGTGTGTGTGTGTGTGTGTGTGTGTGTGTGTGTGTGTGGATGAAAGGAGGAGAACCCAAAAAAGAAAAAAAAAGAGAAGAGAAGGGTTTAGCACACTAAAGATTCGACTCGGGTCTACCCAATCGACGTCACCGCCTCGTTGGGAAAGTGAACGTGTTCTTCTTCAAGTACCATGTCAGGTGGCGCCTCTGGAAGCACATCACAGCCCTTTGACATCCGCAGTGGCGTCAAACAAGTCTGCGTCCTTGGTCTGACCCTCTTCGGGATCTTCTTTGCCTTGCTCTTGAAACATGCATTCGGAGATGCAACTGAAGGGAAATGCCTTCACACTAGGTCAGCTGGCCGACTGTTTAACCTCGGGAAAAACATAAATCAGAAAGGTCATTATAAGAGACTTGTTATTCGCTGATGACTTGCGATCGTCACTCAAAGACAATAGGAGCTCCAGAGCTTGATGAATCGCTTCACCCAAGCATGCACGGACTTTGGTACACCACTTCACATACTTGGGGTCTACCATCAACGACAAACTCTCTCTGGACACAGAAATTGACAGCCGCATTGGCAAACCTGCAACCACATTTGCCCGCCTACAACGTGTGTTTGGGGAAACTCCAAACTCACAATGAAGACCAAAGCTGCGGTACATAATGCATGCGTCACCAGCGTGCTTCAGTGTGGCAGCGAAACATGGACAACCTATGCTAATCAAGAAAAGAAGGCTCAGTACCTTCCATCTACGGTGTTTGCGCCACATCCTAGGTATTTCGTGGAAGGACAAAGTGACAAATGTTGAGGTGTTGTCACGTGCTGGCCTTCGAAGCATGTATATACTGTTTAGACAGCGCAGACTACGCTGGCTTGGCCATGTCCGCCGCATGGAAGATGGTCGCATCCCGAAGGACATCTTCTACGGACATGGTAGATGGTCGCATCCCGAAGGACATCTTCTAAGGACATGGAAGATGGTCGCATCCCGAAGGACATCTTCTAAGGACATGGAAGATGGTCGCATCCTGAAGGACATCTTCTACGGACATGGTAGATGGTCGCATCCCGAAGGACATCTTCTACGGACATGGAAGATGGTCGCATTCGGAAGGACATCTTCTACGGACATGGAAGATGGTCGCATTCGGAAGGACATCTTCTACGGACATGGTAGATGATCGCATCCCGAAGGACATCTTCTACGGACATGGAAGAAGGTCGCATCCCGAAGGACATCTTCTGCGGACATGGAAGAAGGTCGCATCCCGAAGGACATCTTCTACGGACATGGAAGAAGGTCGCATCCCGAAGGACATCTTCTACGGACATGGAAGATGGTCGCATCCCGAAGGACATCTTCTACGGACATGGAAGATGGTCGCATCCCGAAGGACATCTTCTACGGACATGGAAGATGGTCGCATCCCGAAGGACATCTTCTACGGACATGGAAGAAGGTCGCATCCCGAAGGACATCTTCTACGGACATGGAAGATGGTCGCATCCCGAAGGACATCTTCTACGGACATGGAAGAAGGTCGCATCCCGAAGGACATCTTCTACGGACATGGAAGAAGGTCGCATCCCGAAGGACATCTTCTACGGACATGGAAGAAGGTCGCATCCCGAAGGACATCTTCTACGGACATGGAAGAAGGTCGCATCCCGAAGGACATCTTCTACGGACATGGAAGATGGTGGCATCCCGAAGGACATCTTCTACGGACATGGAAGATGGTCGCATCCCAAAGAACATCTACGGACATGGAATATGGTCGCATCCCGAAGGACGTCTTCTACGGACATGGAAGATGGTCGCATCCCGAAGGACATCTTCTACGGACATGGAAGATGGTCGCATCCCGAAGGACATCTTCTACGGACATGGAAGATGGTCGCATCCCGAAGGACATCTTCTACGGACATGGAAGATGGTCGCATCCCGAAGGACATCTTCTACGGACATGGAAGATGGTCGCATCCCGAAGGACATCTTCTACGGACATGGAAGAAGGTCAAATCCCGAAGGACATCTACGGACATGGAAGATGGTCGCATCCCGAAGGACATTTCTACGGACAACTGGCAGATGGCAAAAGAACAGCCGGGTGACCACACTTCAGATTCAAAGATGTGTGCAAGAGAGACTAGAAGACACTGGCAGCAGCCTGGGAGGATAAAGCTGCCGATCGCACTAAGTGGCGATGCTCTCTTCGGCACCACCTCAGATTGGACGAAAAGAAGCTCTCACAACAAGTAGAAGAGAAAAGAACGTGCTGAAAGGAACACCAGAAAAAAAAAAACTGAGGGCTATCGTCTCATGAGCGCATTCTCAGTCAGTAATTACTGAAGGGGGGCTACTGAGTAAATTGTTGACTTCTTTACATACGATCTTGTCAAACTTTCCAGTATCTTCTGTCTTTGTCTTCGTCTTTTTTCCTTCTATATTTCCTTCTATATTTCCTGTTGTCACAATATTTTCAAAATTTCTTCTCATAACATGTCCAAAGAAAGTGGATTGTTTCATTCCAATGTAGATAATAATGACAAATGGCTTGTACGACATGCCCGAGGAAACAGTAGTTGTAATCTTTCTGTCTTGCCAGAGACCTGCGGGAAGTACACGGGCAGTTTTATTCTATGGTATGTTACTTTTGCTTGGGACAGTCTACTTGTCACCTGTGAGATGCCTCTCCCATCCAATCTTATTAACGAGTCTAGGTATTTGAATCTATTGACTTGTTTCTGGAGAAGTGACTTTGTTCGAGATGACCATTACTTTTGTCGTTTTCCTATTAAAGTCAAGGTCCTGATTTTCACTTTTGTATAATTCATGTAACTCTTTTTTTCTTCACTTAATAAAAATATTTTTTTTATGGACGATGTCGTAAAAGCATGCAAGGAAAGGACCAAAACGTATTCAGTGGAACACTGGAAGATGAGACAGGTTTGTATTTCAGAGCTGGAATTTGCCAACGATGTTGCCTTGATTGCTAAATCAGAGGCACGCCTTCAATGCAACCTGCAAGTCTAAAAGGAAGAGCTGGATAAGAGAGGGATGGTCATCAGCAGCTCCAAAACAAAAACCATGGTGATATCACGAGAGGAAAGAAGGCTTCAGATTAAGCTGGGAGAATAGGTCTTGGAGCAGCAGTTCAAACAGTTTAAAAACCTCGGAGCTGTCATAGACCAGAAGGAAGGCATCAAAGAAGAGTTAGCTACCCGAAGAGCAGGAGCTGGGAGATTTTTAAGGCCACAAATCGAGGATTCCTCAGCAGAAACAGAAGTTGGCAAGAAGAAAGAAGACGAAGATTACTGCACCTATGTTCCATTCTTGACTTATGGATGCGAGTCATGGACAATAACTACAACCCACAAAAGACAACTTCATACCTCAGAAATAAGGTATATGGTTGAAGTAACAAGAAGAGATATGGTCTGCAACCAGACGATATGGCAAGGCCTCAAAACCCAGCAACTGCAGACCCAAGTAGAACAGTCCCAGAATGGAAGAAGATCGGTTACCACGACAAGTATAGGAAACTAAGAGCTAGGGATCCAGATCTCGTGGACGACCCAGAGTCCGCTGGGAGGACAACATTAGACAATCTCTGAAGGATTAAGGTCTAGATTGGAACCAGGCCTGAAGTAAGACAGCCGATAGGATAGTTTAGCGCTCCCTCCTCCAAACCTCTGCACCTCACGGTAGAAGGATAACTAAGTAAGTAAGTTACAAAAAAAAAAGACTTTATCATCCGCATATCTCAAGCTGTTTATATGATGTCAACCAACGGATATTCCTAGAGTGCATGGTCGGCTCTAGATAGGGCGGGGCCCAATTCAAACAGTTTATAGGGGACAAAGTGTGATAAGTTGCCTCTCATTTTCATGTGGCCCTACCTGTCAAAAACTCACTCTCTTGTGGCCCTACCTGTCAAAAACTCACTTTCTTTTAGCCCTACCTGTCAAAAACTCACTTTCTTGTGGCCCTACCTGTCAAAAACTCACTTTCTTGTGGCCCTACCTGTCAAAAACTCATTTTCGTGTGATCCAACCTGTTAAAAACTCACTTTCTCTACCTCAGATTTTTGTTCACGCCGCTTCTACTTTTCTTGGCATCTTAAGAGAAAGGGAAATACTGACAAAAAGAGCCGAAAAAGCCGTATTGCAGCATGAAGCATAGCTAGGCGGGGTTGTCGCACGGAAGGTCCTGGGTTCGAGTTCTGGGTAAACCACTCACGTCTGTTGTTTTTCTGTTGTCTAGTTTTCTACTTCTTTATTTCTTACTAGTGCCTGAAAACATACCGTTATATTTGTCTAATATTTATTTACTGTTTACAGGCCTCGGGTTTCCCTTCCTTGTGTGTTTTTAATGTTTATACAATACCAAAACCTACCCTCTGTCCTATACTTACTGAATAGGATTTACTAGACACGGTATTAAGGTCTTTGTCTTGTGTGGTCTGACCTATACTGTATAATAGGGGAACAACAGAAGTGATTGCGTCATTAATAGGCTGGACTGCCCATGATAAATTTCCGGTGTTATGTGTTGCGGGTCGCACTAATGACCCGTCATCGAAGCATCATTTTTTGGTGATGCCTAGATGGCAGGGAGGATAGTGTGATTCGCTTGCATAGCTAGGCGGGGTTGTCGCACGGAAGGTCCTGGGTTCGAGTCCTGGGTAAGCCACTCACGTCTGCTGTTTTTCTGTTGTCTAGTGTTCTACTTCTTTATTTCTTACGAATGCCTGAAAACATACCTTTATGTTTGTCTCATATTTATTTAGAGAGGGAAAGGGAACGGAGACAAAGATGAAGAGAGGATAGACCATGTTACGACAAAGTAGCTATCTTCTCAGATGCGCTGTCAGTAACCGCAATGCTGAAGAATCAAAATAATGCCAACCTGGATGACCTAAGAGTAACGCTTCACTAACTGTGTCATCAATTCAAAAGAGTTGGGATATAGTGGCAACAGCAACAGCTTCGGAAGTGAAGAGGCTGACAGATTGGCAAAGGAAGGAGGAAAGCTGCCTCAACTTGACACAAGCATAACTTATAAAGAGGCCAAGAGTTTTATCAAGCGATGATACAGGAGCAAGTGGGAAGCATAACATCCAGGCCACAATAAACATGACGTACGTATATTACCAGCTCGAGTGTCCAATTGACAGAGTGGTTAGAGTACTGATCTCTCATGGCAAAGGTGTTGGTTTCTAATCACTGTACCGACACGCTCCGGTCTACCCAGCTGTAAATGGGTACCTGGCCAGAGACAGGGAAGGAAAAGGCAGCGAGGAAGGGAACTGGTCACCAACCTTCCAATGGTGGACCCAGTAAGGCGAGGTCTGTAACATTTCAACTTCTCTTCGGCAGTATCTGTTATGGGACTGCCAAGGACATATTGGGTCGATATCTTTTCCTCTCCGGAAGTATTTAGTTACATTTTTTGAGTGGACTAAATTACGTGCTATTCTGTGGTCGGCTCATTTTCTTTCCCTTCTATAAAGCAGATATTTAGTACTTTCAAATCTTCTTACAATCCTCTCAGTGATAAGTCGTCATGTCTGTTTGTTTACCCGTTCATCCCTGCTGGAAAAGGAGACGGATGAGTTAATATTAATCGACAATCATAATGGAAATTTTCGGGTGTGCCCGACATCAGGCTACGGATTAGCACTAAAATCGCCTACCGAATTTGTTTAATCGCTGATAAAGCTGATGTGCCTTCTTCGACCAGATGGGTAAACGAAGAATTTTGTATTTTGGGATTAAGATTAATTCTCAGAGGGGGTAAAAGTTATTAGATGGGATGGTGGAATAGGCAGATGGGGACACATAAGTATGTGTCGGGAAACTCAATATTCAGAGGGTGTTTGTTTCTCTTCTTTTGCCATGCTAGTTGGTGGTACCAGTTGAGGGTACTATTTCTGGAACAAGTGAGGGTATAAGTGGCCTGAAGTCGGCGCTAGATACCATCATCAGACGAGTCTTAGAGACGCGGGACCAGCTTTGCAGTTATTCCATGATTCTACCTGGAACGTGCTGCAACTCTTAAATCTTGACCAGGGACGCGAGAAATTCTTTCATCTATCTGCAAAGACCTAAACATCAGCGGGAGCAGAAACAATAAAACTTAAAAGCTGCCAAGTGAACTGTCCATTTTCGAAAGTCATAACATCACACTGTGATGAATACTTTTTTCTAAACAATTATTCATTTTCATAGCTGTTAAACATAATTGATTATTAAATTTGTTACTTGTATAAAAACAAATCTAAAGTTGATTTAATCATTTTAAATGTGCTACATCCGTATGTCTCAGACAATTTCTTAAATACACTCAAAAAGCTATAAACAGTAATAAGAGGAAATTCGCTGAATTAACTCAGCTGGGGGCTTGTACGAGCTAAAATTATATTACACAATCCTTCATAAAAGTTGATGGCAGATACTAAAGTTAACGTGCTCAGATAATGCAGCTATGTTCTCGCTTTTCTTAATATCTTGTGAATACTACCTTGAGGTAGAAGCATCATTATCCTTCTATCTACAACTCTGCCAAGAGTAATCTTGTGCAAAGGTAGACACCTTTGAAGACCCAGATCAGTTACTCTTGAGTTTTGGTCACTGCTGGACCATTTCTGCAGAGCTAAGGGGAAGCAAACCGTGACAAATTGGGCGACTCGCTCCAGTATTGAAATCGGATTCACAAGTGTGATAAACCAACTTGCAGACCTCGTCCCAGATTATAGAACCTGTCTAGTTATTCCCTTAGACGTGACTGAAATAAATTTCAGATTCACTGAAAGAATATTGTCAAAGTGTATTTTTTTTTGGATAAATCTGAGCATGCGGTGTATTTTTAAATAACAGTAAAAATAACTTTAAAACAGAATATGTGAATGGGGGGTAGGGCTGGAGTGTGTAAGGGATAGTACCTCACGGTGAGAGGCAGTCACTTCCTCTTTTTGAGGATGGCCTGGATCCTATTTGGTTCCCCCACTCCAGTTCAGCTCATGTATGGCTCCTCGAGTCTGCTTGTGTACGGCAGCGCCACCCCCCCCCCGGGCAACGGCTTTGACTGGCCGGCCAAACTACATGAGTAAATTGAAAAAGGGAGGTCCCCCTTAAACAGTACAAAAACTGCTGGCCGAACGGGGAAGATGATCAATAATATTTGACAACGGCTTCTAGGGCAGGAGTTGGAAAGGCCTGGTATCGGGCTGAGGGCGCACCATGGACTGTAATGGTAAGCGGCCAGAACCATCCAGAAAGCAATGGCAAACTACTGGATGTACAATGCCAAGAAATCCATAATGGCTGATCTGAATACTACACAAAGATCTGGTGGTGAGGCCCCCAGGCCAGGCAACGGTGGACCCAGGACATCACAGAGAGTCTGAACTTGTCTTTGGCTGATGCAGGTCGACTTGCCCAGAATCGTGATGCGTTCAGAGCAGCTGTAATGGAGACAACGTTCTGGAAAGAATACGTCACATGATGATGATATGTGAATAATTGAAAAGAAACAAAATTTACTGTAACTAAGGATATTTTAGATATTATAAATGAAGTATGGAGAGAAGAACAACCACCACAACAATGGAAAGACAGTATTATTGTAAAGTTACCGAAGAAAGGTGATATATCAGACTGTAATAACTGGCGTGGTATATCTCTATTATCAGTACCTGGAAAATTATTATGTTGCATGATGTTAGAAAGACTTAAATTGCATGCTGACGAAAAGATCAGAGAAGAACAAGCGGGTTTCAGGCCGAAACGCTCATGTATTGATCAAATATTCACACTAAGAACAATTATAGAAGAATCAGTGGAAAGGCAATCGCCACTTATTATCACCTTCGTCGATTTTCAAAAAAGCCTTTGATAGTCTACACCGCCCATCATTGTGGAAGATACTTACGATCTATGGTTTTCCAACAAAATATGTGAATATAATCAAAGCGCTATATGACAATGCAAGATGTTGTGTTAGAACAAATAAAGGGAATACAGAATGGTTTACAGT
Source organism: Oreohelix idahoensis (assembly GCA_024509875.1). Taxonomy (NCBI): domain Eukaryota; kingdom Metazoa; phylum Mollusca; class Gastropoda; order Stylommatophora; family Oreohelicidae; genus Oreohelix; species Oreohelix idahoensis. The sequence goes on along the minus strand of JAMPIV010004266.1, from coordinate 62,296 downwards.
AGAAACAGGGGTGAAACAAGGCTGTATTATGTCACCACTACTTTTTGGAATAGCTATTGATTGGGTTATGAGAAACTATACCCACAATGAACAATTGGGTATAAAATGGACAAATGGAAAATTCCTGGGGGACCTGGATTTCGCAGATGATGTAGCATTCTTAAGTTCAACACCAAGACAATCCCAAGAAGCAATAAATAATTTGTGTCATCTCTCGGTTAAAATTGGTCTCCAAATAAATGCCTCTAAAACTAAAGCTATGAACTTTTCTAACGAGACCTTTGATATCATCTTGAACGGGGAAAAACTACAGAAAGTTGAAAGTTTCAATTATTTAGGCAGTAAAATGACTCAGGATGGTGACACAACAAGAGAAATCCATAATAGAATTGCTTTGGCAGCTAGCGCCTTCAATAGATTATCTAACATTTGGAAATTACGATCATTGAATATACATACCAAGCTTCGTCTGTTTAATTCAAATGTTATCTCAGTGTTAACATACGGCTGTGAGAGTTGGAAAATAACAAAATCATTGGAGAACAAGCTGAATACTTTCGAGAACAAATGTCTTAGAAAACTCATGAACATCAGTTGGAAAGAATTCAAGACTAATCGACAAATAAGAGAAGACTCTAGGCAGAAATATGTCTCCGACTATATAAGGAAAAGACGATGGTCATATATCGGTCATGTCCTACGAATGCAAAACAACAGAATACCACTACAGGCGCTCACTTGGGTTCCTGAGGGTAAGCGGAAAAAAGGAAGACAAAAAGAAACACTCAGAAGAACAATAATAAGAGAAGGAAGAACGTTGGGCCTAAATAATGTGCAAGAGCTAAGAGGAGTGGCGTCACAACGAACAACCTGGAGAGCACTGGTTTCTGCCTTATGCGCCGTGTTTGGCGCTTAAAGAATTTATTATTATTATTATTATTAACTAAGGCGAAATAAGTTCACTTGCTGTGGCTAATTTGGTGTTGTAATTTTGTTAAGTTTTACTAGTTAAGTAGCAATTGCATTTTTTGTGTAGCTTTGTTAACAGACTTCTCTCCCAGAATGACCGAGTTCCAAAACCTTCACACGTTTTACTTGAATTTAGGCAAGGGTCTTGGTTTTTCTGCCAAAGAACGTTCCGATTTTGTTCTTACTTCGGGGCGAGAACAGAGAGAGCGAGAGAGAGAGAGAGTGAGAGAGAGAGTGAGAGAGAGAGAGAGAGAGTGAGAGAGAGTGAGAGAGAGAGAGAGAGAGAGAGAGTGAGAGAGAGTGAGAGAGAGTGAGAGAGAGTGAGAGTGAGAGAGAGAGAGAGAGAGAGAGAGAGAGAGAGAGAGAGAGAGAGAGAGAGAGAGAGAGAGAGAGAGAGAGAGAGAGAGAGAGAGTGAGAGAGTGAGAGAGAGAGGAAAAGAAAGAGAGAGAGAGTGAGAGAGAGAGAGAGAGAGAGAGAGAGAGAGAGAGAGAGAGAGAGAGAGAGAGAGAGAGAGAGAGAGAGAGAGAGAGAGAGAGAGAGAGAGAGAGAAAGAAGACAAGGAACGGGCAGAAAAGGAGAAGGCTTTAGAAAGAGAAGAGAGACAAATGTTGAGGAAACACGAAAAGGCCAAAGCAGAACAGGAAGCCGAAGAGAGCGAAGAGAGAGAAAAAGAGAGGGCATTCCGGGAAAAGAAGGAACGGGCCTGTGACAAAACGGGGCGGCCCCTATCGATCTTTGTTTATATTTGTGGTACTGATTATTATTATATGCTGTCAATTATCGCACTTTTCTTTCTTTCTGTCTTTATCTGCTTGTGTGGCAAATATTTTGTAGGTGTAAACTTTTGTTGACACTCCTCTCTGTGATGTCACCTGTTTGTTACCCGGTCATCCTGGCTTGCAGTGAGCAACTGAGATAAGATAGTCACCGGCGTGTTTAGATTGAACCGCTCATGAGACGACTCGTTTGGTAACCCAGATGGGCAGACACGGAGTTTTGCGTACTCATACGACAGATAACGAGATTACTGTCTGTGTGACACATGTGCGCAGACAAGTGTGACAATCGATCCTGGCCGACTTGTTATGACAACATTACTTTCTAATAAAGTAATAAGTATTACAGCTTACCATTGTGACGTGTAATGGAAAAACAGTCTACAGTAATATGACAGCTTATTGCAACGTAATAGCTGCCCTCTGATTTGCTAGTTAAACATGCATCTATACCAACTGTCTATTTCTGCAACGTACTATTTTGTCCCGCCTTCTTTTCTCTTAACACGAGCTAACGAAATGTTTACAAACTTCGTGACCTGTCAGTCATAACAGGAAAGCAAATCAGGCTGTGTTTACCTCGTCCTCTCACGCGAGCTTCATATGTCAATCATAATAGCTCTCAGACAGGCAAGCACGTAGGAGAGACGAAACACAGACCCTTTTACGTTTTACTCAGGGGAAGTTTAGAACTCCCCATGGGCTCTTTGATCTCGAGAAGCGGGCATTCTACAAGGTAACCCGTTAACCGAACGGAAGCTGTGATGCCGGTCGAAAACTACAGATGAGAAACTTTGATCGACCGACACGAAGGCTTTTATCTAGATACGCCTTGTTTCTGAATTCTCCGTTCCACACCGGGACGCGAAATTAACAACACTAGAGATCAGAGGAATCCAATGATATATATACTGATGTTTTCTTAGACCCCCTATCAGTTGTTAGTCAGAATTTGGAAGTAGTCTAGCGCGCAGTCTTAGAACCAGTTTTCTTGGTGTATAGTATTACGTGGAGATTTTCATTCTGATATTTCTGGTAAAAAGGATAATAGCGCTAATGATTTAAGAAGTGATAGCTTTTAACATTTATTCTTCACTTAGATTTTTATCGCTAGTAAAACGAGTGAAATAAAGTAACGCGTAGCGATTTCATACCAGATATTCTATTAAAATGTTAAATCACGCCACTCGCATACCATTATACAGTAATTATGTTAACAGCGTAGGCAGACGCGACTCTTAATCTCTACAGGAGAGAGATAAACCAGACGGTTTAGCTGACTGGACGTATAGGCAATAAAGCGACTGGTAGTGGGAGTATAGAATTCACGTTACATTTCATTGTGCATATTTGTCATTATAGTGTCTATTATTTTAATAACCTACGACAAAACTAACAGATGCCGACAATTTATTAGCTATTTAATGACAGGCAATCATTGTTTAGGTAGTGCGTATGGAGAGATTAAATAATAATTAACATTGTACGCTGACGCCGGCGCGAGCAGGGGTAGACGAGTAACATAATTCAGCCGTCTGAACTCAGCTGCCAGCGGCCTTGTTAACGTGTAGGCGTAAGGAAACACCATGTGCCTTTTAAATTTAATCAGGACTGCCGGAGTGGAGAAGAGGTCGTCTTGTCCCGTCTGTGTGTAGATATAATAGTAGCATTTGTTTTCATAAATGGTTTCTTGTATTCTTCGCAGACCTGATCACAAGGGCGGCCAGCGGTCTTTTTCCTTTTTTCTGATTTGTTATTTTTCTTCTTTTCTTGGCTTGTGCGTCACCAATTTCATTTGTAAACGGGCACTCGCCAGAGAGTATTGGAGGACAATACATTTTTAACACTGGACTTACCAAACCCAGGTTTATATTTTTACCAGCCACAGTAGTGAACATTATTTTTATCCCGACTCCTGACAATCGTAATTCAAGGGGAGTATACCTCTCTGAATACCTACACTGTGAAGAATCGGCGCTTTTAACACAGAGTTGGCCGATAGAAGAACCATCATCATCATATGAACATATATTTTTAACAACCAAATGTTTCCCAAAGCTGGAAGTATTTTTTCCCGTTAAAGAGTGAACCTCAATAACTCTCACAGTTTTAACTATTTGTAATAACACTTCTAGGAGAAGCACCATACTAGGCGTTCACCAGCACTTAACGTGGAACTCCCATGTACGGAATTTAACCAAACACTTAGCTCAAAAGACGTACCAGCTAGCCAAAATAAAACACTTCTTAGACGCAGACACTAGACTATTATTCTACACCTCACATATACAGACACATCTAGATTACTGCTCTACACTATGGGATTGTTGCCCTGCTTCCACCTCGAAGAGACTGCACTCCCTGCGAAAGAGAGCAGTACGTCTGATCACCGATAATCGCACGACACCACACACAAGGACAGGAAAGGAACCCAAAATACTGTCGCTAAAAAAACGTCTTCTCTACAACAAAGCCAAGCTGACTCACACAATTCTATCTAACAATGCCCCGCCGTACCTACGATCATTGTTTCAAACCAGTAGAAGAGAGGGACAACAATTACATCAGTTACGTCTGCCCAAACCTAGGATCGACCTGTTCAAAAAGAGTTTAGCCTACTATGGTGCCTACTTATGGAACAGCCTTCCACACCACCTAAAAAGCCTACCTACACAATATTCTTTTAACAAAGCACTTTTCAAACACTTCCTCAACACTGATTATCTACCCCCATAGAAACAGCATTTGTCTGTCAACATCTCATCCATAGGTCAACATTTCTTTTCCTCTTCCGCTCGTTTTCTGTGAATAATTTGTTTCATATCCATGTAATATTATTATTATATTCACTTTAAAATATTATTACATAATGTAATGTATGTGAGAATGTACCCACATAATACTGTACTTTAGAAATATGAGTCGTGAGAATGTACCCGCATACCACAGTACTTTAGAAATGTTAATTTTTTTGTTACTGCTCAAAGATTTTTCCTGCCACAGAAGTGCGTAAGAAAGTGTTATTATTATTATTTCATTTTCCACCAAGAATGTATGGACATAAGCTAGAATGTGTTTATGTAATTTTTGTATTGATGATTGATGACACATTCAAAGATACAGATTAATTAGACGGATTGGCCGCATGAGTGAGTGTCGGTATACATAATTTATTTATTTTTATTTATTGTTTTATTTATTTTATGTTATTATTACTTTTCCCCCCAATTACTAGCTTGTTTGTTTCAACAACAAAAAAACCTACTCATTTTTTTATTATGATTGCAAACTGTAAATGAATGCTGTTATGGTAACTTTATAATTTTGCATGCCTTTAAATTAATACTTAAAGCATCATGTGGGAATGAAAGGATATAGTATGCAAGATTAATGAGAGTGGAAGGGCAGAATGTTAGACGGGTCTGCGCGCCCAATTCTTAACCCTTCGAAAATAAAGTTCGTTCGTTCGTTCACCTCATTAACTAATCTCTGGGGATGGACTGGGGCCAATTTGGATCTGCGACAACTGGGGACAGAATATTAAGTGAATTAGATAATATATTCATGGACTAATTCTATTACCAAGGGATATTACAGACCTACCATACCAGTCAATTAGGTAAGAGTGTGAGAGTGGCCACTGCTTGAAAGAGTGTGCGAGTATTTTTCTTATTTGCGGGAAAACTATCCATATATCTCATTTGTCTAAATTTTGTTTACTTTACTGGGTCTCATAGAGTACCAATACTGTTCATTCTGTAACATAGTGCTAACCTTCAACCTTTGGGTTAATAATTTTTGGGTTTTTTTCTCCATTCGGGGGAGGGTGCGCTTTTTCTGCTTTATTTCATATGCATGTAAATGACTCTTTGATCTTTTCTTTAGATATTTTGATGTTGTCGAGTTTAATGATAATAAACTACAAAGAAACTTACCTTTGTGTGTTGGTCAGACCATACCCATTTATCCTTAGTTTTTTACATTTATGTGTCTTGTTGTCACATAGCTGTGTGTGTGTAGAGAAACTTATCTATTCTTGATAGGGGAGGTAAAAGCTGTCTTGCAATAATGTACAGTCGTACGGATAGGCTGGAGGAGATAACCCAATCACTCAAGAGACAGATCTTTTCCTCAATTCTACCACCTGTGGAAAATCTATTTCTATACCGTCTCGCGTATCTGTCGACATCCACTCTACTTAGACGGGGCAAAAAAATAAAACACCTAACCTTCCGTACGACAACCATGTTGTCATGTGTGTCTACCGATCTGCCTGTGAAAGTGTATGCAAGGCATCAGATGTCCACATATGGTAATACGTGACCTTTGCAGGCACGCACCTTATTTCACGTGGGACTATTTTGAAAATTTCACACCCTATCTGCATGATTTGAAATGATTTAATCTTTATTATTAGATTCAAAACAACAATGCGTGGGAAGATAGGAATACAGTCTGACAATTTCGCAGTTTTATTTCATTGTGAATTTCACTCTCGCCAAGACAACATCAGACCTCGCCAACGTGAAGACTAGATTCATAATTCCTTTTTGTTAATCGGACATTTTATTGGAAAACCAAATAAGACTTACAAAGCACAGGAAATCTCTACATTTTTAAAAGGAACCCAGGACTAGGAAACTGAAGAAAGACACGAAGTCAGAGGGAATTGAAGTTAAAATTAACGACACCCCAGACGCGTGTAAGAGGCCGATTCAAGTCTCTTTTATTCGTCTGAGCAAAAAGTCTGTGAGTCAGGATTGGCGTAAGTTGTGATTTACATTTCATATTTTATTACTAACATGTGAACTAATATATATATATATATATATATATATATATATATATTCCGGGGGCCCCTTTATATATATATATATATATATATATATATATATATATATATATATATATATATATATATATATATATATTATATATATATATATATATATATATATTATATTTCCAATATATAATATATATATATATATATATATATATATATATATATATATATATATATATATATATATATTTATATATATATATATATTTATACGCTGAGGTTGCCAGCCTCAAATGACTGTGACATCCAATAGCGAGTTTCACCTAGTAATCTTCACATGGTAATATATATATATATATATATATATATATATATATATATATATATATATATATATATATATATATATATATATCATCATCATCTCAACCCATAACCCGTCATGGGTCGTAGGGGTGCCATGGTGGAAGCATCAGCAGACAGGGTCCTCCACTGCTCATAACATTTCAGTGGGCAAGAGGTTTGCTTGGCGGTGCCCATCTCCTCTCCAAGTATCCTTGCAGGTACATACAAAAATGTACCTGGAGCAGTAACAATAGCCCTCAATAAATCTGTAATGTTTTGAAACACTGTCCGGTTTACACATCACAAAAAAAAACCGCCATCTTGTTCACTCGGTAAACACAAACAGCGAACTCACATAACAGGCAAACTTGATGTTTTCATCTTTAAAATACTTATCAACACAATCCAGAAAATGAGCCAAACACACTACAAACATATATATATATATTACCATGTGAAGATTAATAGGTGAAACTCGCTATTGGATGTCACAGTCATTTGAGGCTGGCAACCTCAGCGTATAGAATGATGATTCATGAACCACCACCGCACGGGCTGGTGATTACTTTATTGATAGTTTCGTAAAGAGAACTAAAAGCATAAAGTAGTTCCAGGTTCCCTATGGAGCAGGAAGGAAAGAAGAAAGAAATGATGTACATTTTAAGTATAATACTTACTTTTTCAAAGCAGTGTAAATGTCCCTATAAACATATTCACTTTAAAATTAATGTAAGTTTTCAAGCTTTAAACCAGTGTAAATGTCTATGTGAAAATATTCATTTTAAAGTTAATGGAGGTTACAAACTTTTCAATCAGTGTAAACATAAATGAAGACATATTCAAATTATATTGTGAACACTTTTCAATCAGTGGAGATGTATATGTAAACAGACTCTATCTGTATTATTAACCTTTTCATTTAAATATAAAATAACCATATGAAGTAAATATAAAGCTATTCTATTTAAATGTAAAGAAATTTTTATCCCGAGGGATTAAATTTAATTTTCATCGAGGGTAAATTCTGAGTAATTGGGATGGTGGTATGGGAAGATAGGAACCCATAACTATGGGGTGGAAAACGCCATACACAGAAGAGCGTTTCGTTCTATTATTTACCATAGTTATTGGTGGTACCAGCAGAAAGTACTATCTCTGGAACAAGAAGGGAACAGTGGCCTAAGCTTCAAGTGGAAGGACGCACGTGTAGACTCTTCTTGGCGTTTCTGTGAAACGAGCTACCTCCGACAACCTTGATCAGAGACGAGCGCGAGAAGAGTGAAAAGAACCAACCCATAAGAAGGAGCAGAACTGTCATTGGCAGCTACGTTCAAATATATGCTGCCACTTGAACGTCTTGAAATATCTCACATTCCCTAAAGACTGTGATGATAACTTTTCTTAATCCATAACTATTCAAATTATTTCCAACTGTTAAAACCTAAAGTGATTATTACATTTTGTTATTTGTAATGTTAGAAATTTAACTTCGATTTAATCATTTTAAAGTTACTGCATGTTTGTCTCAGTCAAATTACTACACACACTCTAAACAGCACTATACTAGAATAATAGAATTACAGTGTTAACATACTCAGCCAAAGCAGTATTGTTCTCGCTTATTCTGAATATCTTGTGAAGACTCCCTTTGTAATAGAAGTGTCATCACCTTTCTATCTACATCTCTGCCAAGAGTAATCTTGTGCGAAGGTAGATACATTTGAAGCCCATATTAGATACTCTTGAGTTTTGGCCACTGTTGGATCACTCCTGCAAAGCAGTGGAGGCAATACCGTCACAGGGCCAACAGGGCTCACCAGATTAGGCTGAAAGAATTAGAGATCGATGGAAGAAGGATAGAATGAAGTTCCAGCTCTGGCGGGTCTGGTAGTTCTCAAGGTAGCGATGGGAGAAACATCTCGCAGGCGGTGGCCCTTAGTGCGACCTCTTTTCAACTAGATGTGTATTCAGAGGCTTCGGAAGAAATAGACATCTATCTCTCAATGTTTGAATCTCTGGCAGCTAACTATGGCTTGGAGAGGGAGAGGTACAACATGAAGTTATCCCAGAGTCTGAGGGGAACTGCTTATGATGTATTTCTCAAAATGCCCACGGAAGAACAGAACAACTACGACATGTTGAAGAAGGCTTTACTTCAGCGTTTTTAGCTACGTTTCGTAGCAAGTTCCATGAGGTTAAGAGGCAGAAAGAGGAGTCGTTAAGACAATTTGCTACCAGGCTAGAAACATACCTGGAGAAGTGGGGGTCCCTCAGCATCTTCGATGAATCCTATGAAGGGCTTCAAGAAATGGTTATCGTGGAGCAGTTTAAGTACTCGCTCACCCCTGACATGAGACGGTTCCTGGCGAAGCACGGGGCCGAAACTCTTGAGCAGGTGGTGTTATATGCCGACAGGTATCAAAGCGCCCAGGCAGACGTTAACCCTGTCAGGAAGCGCGGCCACGATAGTCGCCCATACCCAGTAGATCGTCCATCTACGGATGTGCAAACAACGTACAACACAACGGCCCAGCAATAACCACAGGATAGCACCAGGCACAAACAGAGAAATTCAGCACAGGGAACTGAAAAACGATGGTGTAACTCGTGCAAAACAGAAACGCATTTCACATCGGATTGTAAGAGGTCGAAAACTGGCCCTTACAACGTTGCATGTTTGCTGACTAGGTCGATACGGAACTATGACCTCCCAACATATCAACAAAACCCCAGTCATACCCCTACCCGAGAACTCGTCACAGTTGGTAACCAAACTGTAGGCTGTTTATATGATTCGGGTTAAGAGTACTCGGCTCTAGTTTCTCCATCTTTGGTGAAGGCCCACCAATACACTGGTGAAACTATAGAAATACAGGGGCCCGGGAAGAGCATAGAGCCTTTGATTCTTCCGGTGGCGGAAATTGATGTTGTAACCCGATTTGTGCGGGGAAAAATCAATGCCGCAGTCTTAGATGATTTAGTCTACCCTCTCATTCTAGTGAGAAAATATGTCTTCCTTGGGGATCCTTCACAGAAACCCAGGTCGAAACAAAAGAGAGAGAACCCAAGAAACGCCCCGGCGGCCCCTGAACTCTCATCTCTAACCAGCCCCAACATATCGGAGCTGTAGAAGGCACAAAGGGAAGATAAAACCCTAAAATCGTGTTTGAGTAGGTTGTAAGGAAACTACTCCCATACTCCTTAGGGAGCATATTACAGGGAGAAAGGTTTAGTTTACATATGGGTCGGGAACAAGAGACAGTTAGTTGTCTCTCTCCCATATAGAACCCATCTGATGTAGCAATTGCTTCTGGCCAGACATGCAACGAGATATTCGACAGTATGTGCACGATTGTTCGGACTGCCATAGCCTGGGAAACCAGAAGGGTGAAAACAATAATTTAGCTACGAGGAAGGTGAAGGAGCAGAGCACACACCTCTCAAACTTGGAGAGCTCTGGCTTTAACTCACCACTTCTTCTGAGCTTAACAGAGCTGAAAAGAGAGCAAAAAGATGATGTCACTTTAGCGCCCTGCTCTGAACAACGGCACAGAACACAGGCCCATACTTTGGCTGGAACATTTTACTATAAGGATAAGTTCTGTTAAGAAGAACGAGACCTGGGGTCCGACAGATCGTCGTGCCACTCCCCTTAAGATCTCAGATTATGAGAGCTGGACATGTATCGTTTTCAGGGACACACATGTCAGTAGGCAAAACGATGCGCAATATAAACGCACATCACTTTTGGCCAGGGCAAAGAGTGGACATACGGCAATACGTTCCACATTGTGCTCACTGCCTGCCGAATAACCCCGTAGAGAGAAATGAGCGACCAAGTGGACAGCACAACCCACGGAAAAGTGACCACCCCAAAGCTGGATATTCTTCAAATATCTTAGGATAGGTGGTATGTCACAGAAATATTGGGTCGATCACTTTTCCTCTCCGGCAGTATTTAATTACATTTTTTGAGTGAACTAAATTACGAGCTTTTCTGTGGTCGGCACATTTTCTTTCCCTGCTATCAAGCAGATATTTAGTACTTTCAAATCATCTTACACTCTGTGACGAGACGTGCATTATTTTTCCTTAGTTTAATGGTTTTGGCTATTATCGTTTCCCTAAGTTTCTCTCTCTCTGTCTCTCTCTCTCACGGTCGCTATTGTCGTTTCCCTAAGTTTTCTCTCTCTCACGGTCTCTTCTATTATTTCGCCCGTCCCACGCAGGTAAATTAGCATACGAGTCACGCTTCCGGGATAGAACTCAATTTACAGGTGTGAGATAAAAAGATTGGATTTCCCGTGCTGGCAGTGTCCAATCAGACTCAATTACGCATCTAAAGTTTCTTGTTCAGGTGCGGCAGACATGAAGACGCCTGAGAAACCACATATAAATAGAGAACATACAATATTCCCTCACTCTCAGCTAACTGCCTCCAATGAGCTTCATGTCACCAGTGCAAAATTCAGAGTAGCTATAAAAAGTTTTGTAAGCTTTGGCCATAGCAAATTCTAAACCATTAGTTAATTATCTAGTGCATTTCTAGCAAAAAATTTTTAGCAAGAGGAGTACATATTCTGAAAGCTTCTTCAGAAGAAATAGCTATAGACAGGCCACCTTTGGTAACGCCGACCAGAAACAATTTCTGGGAAGTTCTGAGCTCAACAATGGGTTGAGTTATGTAATTTGTATTATATTAATGATGATATGTATTTCAGGTGACGCAATTTATATTGTGACCTGTACCTTCTGGATATGTTGTTCTGGCCTTGTATATTTATATATTGGTTTTCTGACACTAGGAACTCTACAAAGCATTTTTGAGCGACAATTGTCAATTGCGCCAGAAACTGTCAGACGTTTTTTTTATTTCCTAACCTTTGACTTTGGGGTACGCCACTAACTCGGAGACAGTGAAGAAGGTGAAGCGTTTTTGGGCAGTCATACAGTAGGTACACAAAATGGTAACCGTTGATTATTAAACCCCATTAACTAGATCTAGAGACAGGAAAACATGGTAATTATCCCTGACGGCAAAATACTGCATCTACGGCAGATCAATAATCAAGGGACAAATCTCTGATTTATTCACATCAAACAAATAACCTGTTTCCGAGATATATAATATATTTTTATTCATACAAATAACTGTCTACGGCAGATGGCCTACAAAATTTCTACATCCCCCCCCCCCCCCCCCCCCCCCCCCAGTGCACAAATTCTGATCTTCTGGGGTAAAAATCCTATTTGAATAGTGCACAAATTGCTGGCAGAATATATAATAATAGCTACAAAAAGAGTAGTCACAGTGTAAAGGGGCAGATATATAATAATCAAGGCCTACAAATCTCTATAGCCTGCGCAGATACATTATCCAAAAACACCTTAGGGCTCATCAGTCAAAAACCCTGCACACACTGAACCCACGGGAACACACCCCGTTCACACAGTCACGAGAATCTACTGTTCTCTTAACACTGCTCTCAAAAATCCCTGCGGACACTAGCCGCGAGAGCTATTCACACATCACTTAAAACCAGTACAGAAACAGTACATTATGACCAGAGTTCACCTGCTATCTGACATACTGTCTTCCACGAAACTAAGAGGAGATATCTTTAAACAAATCCATACCAATCTGTAAGCAAGTACTCTAACCCAAAATTAACTCTACTCAACACGTATTTCCCAAGATCATTTCCCTTTCATCACATCTGCACTTATCAGTTTGCCACACTCACCGTCTTCACCATAAAAACATCCACCATAATTATCATTATATATATAACATTTGGTGGACCAAATCAATGGGTCGTAACACCCACATTACATTCGCGTGATAAGAGAGTAAATTAGGTCAGATTCTGGACCAGTCATTACAAGTGGGAACACTGAACTGTGTTATGTTTGGCTCTGTGTGGGCGTGGCTTAATTTAACTGTACACAGGTATCAGCTGACTGCGCATATCCATCCTCATATCTTGGCGTGTTGTAGCAACTAAACTAACTTTATTAGTTGGTTTCAATATCAAACAGCTGTTATCTGATAGCGACATTGATGCCATAATTGTTACAGTGCTTGTTCCAGTCTTTCCATATGCAGATTCAACTATAGGTGCAGTATGTTGGAGAGTTCGTCTGCACGTATACCTCAAGTGATTGCGGAGTTGCAATCCCTGACGGTGGACGAGACAAATCTCTGATTTATAGTTAAAATTCTAACCTGTTTCCGGTTATCTATATTTTATTTAGTCTCTGTTGGCATCAGAAGCTGGTGTTCTTAGCACAATGTAAAGGTAGGTAAAGGGTCCTGATAGTCCATCGTGGAAACAGACTGAGGGAAAGAGAGTCACCTCACCCCTTTGGCAAAACGCTAAGAAAGGATCAGCAAAGCACAGATAAGTCCAAAGGGACTGAAAATCAATTCACGGCTATTCGTTTTCACGGCTATTTGTATTCTGGTTTAAATACAAAGTTTAACTCTACATAAGACTTTGTAATTACGTTTCTCTAAAATTAACAAAATTATCACTCAACAATCCCCTGTCTAGGATGATCTAATTAAGTGTAATATTTGGAGGAAACCAAAAAACTCATTAATACATTTGTTTTATTTGATTTGTAACACGATCACTTGTCCGAATTTAGGTTATTATATTATCTCAAAGCCTTGAACACAAATCTTTGTAATAAATGTTAGTCGTTATATTTATATAATATAACTGCAGAGTATTGTTCAATTCATACTTCAGTGTTGCAACAAGTACGTTGTGACCAGTTATTATACACTCTTATTATTAGAACTAACTTCACCTATCCTTACATCTATACCTTATCATCCAATATATTATAATCCTTGACTATACGACAGGAAGGGGGCATCGTCGAGCCACAGTCTTTCAGATATCATTGCCGGATCTGATCTATTTGAATTTCAGTGGTCTCAAAAAATTTAGGACAGCAGTGGCAGAGATAAAGATCTGGAGCAGACATCAATTCTTCGTTATCTGTACCCATCGCTTTCTCTAAGTTATGTCTCATAGTTTCCGCCAGGCATTTCTTACTCCTTTCACGAGCCTAAACTTCTATTTAGAGGAATTTTCCTGGAGAACTATTGAGTTATCTGTTTTTATCTCCAATAGTATCTACTTATAGGAGACTAGTAGTTACTTATCTCACCTTCACCACAATTAGTGAGCAAACCACAAGAGATATTTAAACGGGCCACAACAACGCCACACACTCCTCTCAGTGATAAGTCGTCAAGTTTGTTTGTTTACCCGTTCATCCCTGCTGGAAAAGGATACGGATGAGATAATATTAACCGACAATCATGTTGGAAAATGTTAGGTGTTCCCGACATCAGGCTACGGATTAGCACTAAAATCGTCCAGCGAATTTGTTTAATCGCTGATACGGCTGATGTGCCTTCCTCGACCAGATGGGTAAACGAAGAATTTTGTTTGCGCAAGCGACGGCTAGTTAGATTACTCGCCTGTGCGACACATTTCTGGACAGACAAGAATGACATTATCGTTTCAGGTACACCTTGTTACAAAGACATTACTTTTAATGAAAGTAAGAAGTTATTTGTAAACAATGCCGAGAGAGTGATCGGATGTTTTCATTCCATATTTGAGAGACATGACCTTTGCAGTAACGCGCATAAATTTCCATGTGGAAATAATTTTAATTACCCCACAAAACTCGAATGTTTGAAACGATTGGCAGACTTTCGGAATGAAGGCACAACACCCCTTCCGGTTGGAGCCCTGCTTAACATCGTAACAAACAAATGCGGGGGAAGACAGGCAATATAACCTGACACTTTAGCCAGGTTAAAGCACTGTGAAAATTCGCTCGCGCCAAGAAGACAACCAGACCTTGACAGAGTTAAGAATAGTACCAGACCGGACATCGTTGGAGCATATAGAGGACTCAGAACCCTGGAAAACGCTACCATTTAGACACGGAAAACCGGAATCTGAGGAAACTATAACACAAGTCAAAGTGGGAACGTATTGCTGAAACAACAACACCACAGACCACGTGTAAGAGGAATCGTCAAGCTGCCTTAAACTATTTCTCTGAGCCAGCAGTCTATGAGCCTAAACATTGGCGTAAGTTGTATATTTCAAATTCTTTATTTTCCGTCATTAACATGTGAACTAATTTTCCTGGAGAGCTATTGAGTTATCGGTTATTATCTCCTATTTTATCTACTACTTACAGGAGACTAGTAGTTACTTATCTGACCTTCGCCACAATTAGTGAGCGAATCACAAGAGATATTTAAACGGGCCACAATAACGCCCCACACTCCTCTCAGTGATAAGTCGTCAAGTCTGTTTGTTTACCCGTTCATCCCTGCTGGAAAAGGATACAGACAACGTGTAAGAGGCATCGTCAAGCTGCCTTAAACTATTTCTTTGAGCCAGCAGTCTGTGGGCCTAAACATTGGCGTAAGTTGTACATTTCAAATTCTATATTTTGCATCATTAACATGTGAACTAATATGTATATATTGACATGTAAATATTAATATGTGAAAATTGCTAGTGGATGCCTAAGTCATTTGAGGCTGGCAACCTCAGCATATAGAATGATGATTTCATGAACCACCACTGCCAGGGCTGGTGACTGCTTTATTGCAAGTTTCTTATAAAGAACCAACAGCAGAGGTAGCCCCAAGTTCCATAGTGGGCAGGGAGGGAATGATGAAAGGAATGATGTACATACTTGTTATATTATAACCTTTTCAACTAGTGTAAACGGGTTGCGAAACTTTCTTTACAGTTAGAGTGAATATGTTTTACATTCAGTGTTTAGTTTTGATGCAAGCGGGCGGGCGCATCACGGCAAATTGTAAATTTAAATTACGTGTGCGTAGCGGTTGATTTATTATTGACTTTTTAAATTAGTTTACACTCGTATTTTATATCCTCCATTTTGTATTTTCGTGTCACATAGTTGTGTGTGCTAGTTTTATGTGTACAGTATTTTTTATTCTTGGGTGTCAATTTCCCATCAGTCTGTGTTTTCGTTTCTCGAAACAGGTGAACACTCCGCTGTTTTAATCATTTTTATTTTTTTTTTACATCCTTAGTGATCATGTCTAAACGTAAAAGAATTGTTCTTTCTATGGAACAAAAACTTGAAATAATTACAAAAAAAATAAAAATAAAATATTTTAAACACAGGCTTTTAATGCACTAAAAAGCCACAAATAATTTTTCAAGGAGTTTATAGCTTGCAGTCCAAAAATGTAACATCAAATTGACAAAAAGCGTGGGGCGCTTTAGCGCTTATCATATATTTTATCCATAAGTGTGTAATGAAGTATAAAGCAGAAGTTAATTTCATGTAGAATCAACGCCCCCACGCTTGTTGTCAATTTGATGTTAACATTTTTGATGTTGCATTAAAAGCCTGTGTTTAAAATTTTATTTTTATATTTTCTTCTTTTTAGTGTTTTTTTTTTTAAATTTAAGTCAAATGTAATCGATCCGCTAAAGACATTATCAGTTGGCGATAAACGAGTCCAGAGCACAGGAGGCGGATTTCATTATTCAGTATATTACACGGAAAGTTAAAAGGTTTTTTTTTTTGTTTTATATTTTTTTAAATGTTGATAAGAGTTGTAAATTACATTTTTTTAAATGTAGTTGTCAGTTGTGTGTATGTTTGTGCACGCGCGTGCGATAGTGTGTGAGTGGAAGGGGGGGGGGGGGGGGGTTTCAATATTTCTCTCAAGAGGGACAATCTTGTTGGAAAGAATACACCTAGATGTTTTGCAGTTATCGCCCATTTCACTGATGACAAACAAAAATAAAATAATATTAATTTTATTATTTGTACGACTGATTATTGTATTGTCATGGGGAATACACAACTATGCCAAGTTTCAGAGTTATTGCTCATCTGGAAGTGATTGAAAAATCGATTGCAAGATTTGAAGGTGACGAGAGAGTGACATACGTTGCAAAAAAAAAATGAAAAATGGTAGTCGGTGAAGTCTTTAATGAATGAGTTTAATGTTTGGTGAACAAACAGTGCGTGATATTTTAAAAAGCAAAAAAAAAAACTGATCGAGTTTGCCGTATTTTCTGGTAGTGCAAGTTTCATGTCTAGGCGGAAAACTTTGAAGACATCAAGGTACGATGATTTGGACAAAGCGATGCTTTTATGGTTTAACCAGCAGAGAACTGGGGGAATCCCGGTTTCTGGGACTGTATGCATGGTGAAAGCCAAGTATTTAACACATTAGTAAAATATTTACCCCATAACGTGACGGCTTTGATCCAACCAATGGATCAAGGAGTCATTCAAAATTTGAAAACGATATACAGAACAAATTTATTACTTAAATTTGTAACAGAAGATGGTGATGATTTACTTGATTTCTGGAAAAAACGTACCGTGTTGGATGCCATCTTTGAATTATCTGCTGCTTTGAGATTGATAAAAAGTTCAACTATAAAGAAATGGTGGAAACTTTTACCGGGGAATGATAAAGAATTTTATGGTTTTGAGAATAGTGTAAACGAAGCTGTTCCCGAATTATTGCATAATTTACGAAGGATAGATGTATTTGTGAATGTTGATGAGGAAACTGTGCGCGATTGTATAAATGCAGATGATAATTTGCCTGGACATGAAGCTTTAAATGATGAAGAGATTGTGCAACGTGTTACTACTAATGAACCTGCAGCTACTGATGACACAGATCAGGAGGAAGGCACCCTCATACAAGAGAAAAGTATACAGCACAGTGCTGCTTTAACTAACGTTGAAAGCCTACTCGATTATTTGGAGCAACAGGAAGATAGTACCCTTGCCGATAAGCCAATGTTGCGAAATCTGCGTAGCATCATTTGCCGAAAAGTGAACAGAGGGAAAAAACAAACTTCTTCTACTGGACAAAAGTTAAGGGCCGCCATTCAGTTTAGACAAGGTTTATATAATTCTTCGTGAGCAGGGTCGACGTTCCAAATGTCCGGTAGCTTGAAATCTCTCAAGAAGTCTCTGAATGGTAGAGTGGGACACTGCTAAACGTCTTGCAACATGACGAACAGATTGACCATCCTGAATCCATGCCATAGCTCGACCACGGTCTACAGTGCTGAGACTTCTCCTTGGTGGCATGGCTAATGCAGTGATCATTTCGACCACTTGTCATACTGATTTATTGCATACCAACGGTGAACACTCTTTATCAGTGATCATTTTCCACGTGCATTCAAATTCAACTCACTTTTTCACCTTTTGAACTAGTGGGGCGTGTTGCAAAAACCACGAGTTTTTGCAGCAACAATGGCAATTTTCACGTGCGGGTTAAAGTGACCCAGTTTTTGGACATAAAAAAAAAATTAACCTAGTGCACACAGAAATGTATACACATTTCTCTGAGCTCAGTTTTAATGACATTTTTACTTGTCTTTACAGTTTGCCAATCAATTATATAAACCTTGTCTAAACTGAATGGTGGCCCTTAACTTTTGTCCAGTAGTATATATATATATATATATATATATATATATATATATATATATATATATATATATATATATATATATATATATATATATATATATATATATATATATATATATATATATATATATATATATATATATATATATATATATATATATATATATATATATATATATATATATGCAAAACATATTAACACATAAACACACCATGTAATGTGTACACAATCACATATAAACACACCATGTAATGTGTACACAATCACATATAAACACACCATGTAATGTGTACACAATTACATATAAACACACTGTGTAAGGTGTACACAATCACATATAAACACACTATGTAAGGTGTACACAATCACAAATAACGACCGTTATTTAACTTAGCCTTTTATTCAAAGTCAGTTTAATATAAAAAAGAGACGCATGCGCAGGCAGATGTTTCAGCTTTCAGAACTACAATGGCGACCATGATCTCTGCTAAGGCGGTCTGGACATAAACTTCAGGCTTCTGTGACCCAGACAGGTAAAGCTGACAAGCAAATAGACAGAAATGGGTGTTGTCCTGAAACAGACAAATAGACAGACATTAGTGTTATCCTGAAACAGACAGACATGCATGACAATGTTTCTTCTCATTTTTAATGACCTGTGTGCACTAAAATTTCAAATTGTATTACTGTGAAATATACAGACACACATACCATTCTAAAACATACAAATAAACAGATCTGAGTGTTATCCTAAAACAGACAAAAGTACGGACAGGAGTGTTATCCTCAAACAGGCAACAGTAAAATAGTACTTGTTGACAAGAACCAGACAAATGCCAGTGAAACAAGAGGTGAGATGCAACACACTGGGGAAACCTGTTGATAGTGATGCAGGGAATGTCACCAGCTTACATCCAAACTGCCAATTGTTACCTATGTTATTGTACGGAGGAGAATAACCATGAGAATAGAACTAATATAGAAAGAAGCGAATAATATCCCTTAGGTTTAGATAGAGATATCATGGAAGGACAAGACACGGGTATATTAGCGCAGGTTGTTAGTGAGCAGCGAGGAAAATCATTAATATTTGCTAGGGTGAGAGGTCCGAATCAGTCGTACGTACATCGGTAGAAGATGTCAGGGTGTCTGCCCAACGTGTTCCTGTAGTATGTAGTGAAATTGACAGAGATACAACGGTAAAATACCTCCAAAGATAACATGTAAGGATAAAAACATAATGCGTAGGCTGCTGATAGTACATGATCGCCCAGACCGCGGGTCATCACCCTCCATAAAAATTGACTTGCTAGACAGGAGGGGAACGGCGGATAAAAAAGAAAAAATATGACTGGAAAGATTGCGTGAGACTAGAAAGGCTAAGGAGACGCAACTGGGGGGGAAACGGAGAAAAGTCACGTTTCCCAAATTGACATAAAGTAAGGAACTCGACAGAAGGGACCTTGGATATGTTACGCCACAGTCATTTATTGGTCGCTTTTGCGATACCAAGCCTTTGATTTGAATTCAGCGGCAGAACGCAGATGTTTGGAATATTACAAAAATTAAAAAGTAACTTTTTCGTAATATTAATGTTAGGAATATAAAAATTAGCTGGCCGGATGGCCCATTCTGAGCAGTGAACTAATATGTTCTTAATTTTACAGACGGATAGATAATATTGAAGATAATGACAAAAGACAGTGTTGTTCACATCAGCGACAGACTGTATGGAATAAAAAGTGTCGCTATTTGCACAAAAAAACACGACCTTGAGACGCAGGTGTTCAAATCTACTTAGTAGGGAAGCGAAGGGACATTGGTGGGAGCTGTGTCTAAATATAACTTTTAACGACAAAATTTTGGAGGGGAGAGAAAGGTTGGTTCAAAAATCAAGTACGTTTTTGAAAAAAAAACAAGTAGAGACGGACAGACTAACAGATAAACATCCATACTTGACTGAAGCATGACTGAAATGACTTTAGGGTAGGAAATTTGAATTTGAAATAAACCTAGGCAGTGATTGGCCACAGACAATCATTTTATCGGCGCTCAGACGCGCAAGTGGGGCCATTCAGATCAAGTGTTGAGAATAATGAAACATATTACCTATCCACTTTTAGGGAAGGAAACTAATAAATATTTTTCAGAATCTATAGTCTGGGAGGACCTATCTGATGTAAAACCACCATGGTAAATGTGCTGTTTGGTCAGAGAGATCTGACCTGTCTGTATGATGTGGTTGTTGTGTCCGTGTTGTGTCCAGACGTGGGTAGAGAATAGAATTTTGACACATAGCCAATACTTTGATTGCAGAGCTGTGAGTTTCAGTTGTCAACAAGGCGGTGTCCATTCAGTTGGTGATTTTACTCGAGTGTATCTGTGCAGTACGTTGTGACAGAGACCACTATTATTGCCCGCCAGCACGGAGAGGTGGGACCACCAGATTTCAGCACCAGAGCTACATATGCAAGTTGAGTGAGCCTCTGGTCTGCTGGAAGTTCACCAACGCCTTTTAGTTACTAATACCCATAAAATTCCTGTAATTTACTGGACACTGTGTAGTCAATATAGACAGGTGTGATGAGGCCACCCCAACAGCACAAGCATTAACTATCCTCCCAAGTAGATGACTACTAGAACATTTTAATAAAAATAACTAGTCTAGTACTTATATATGTACACTCTTGCATTTATTATGTAACATTCCATGCATTTCTTTCATAATTTTTAAATCCTTTTTTTTTTAAAAAAAGTTCTGGTCAACATAAAACTTGATCCAGAACAAATAAATGTAATATAATTCTATCAAAATTTTACACTCTTGAGTTAGTTCAGTGTATTATAATATTTGTTAAATATTATTAGTCTGCTTAAATATCTGTGGGTGTATCTATAACTATCACACCACATTACATATCATTACCCTAGACATTTTACATAGCTACATTCATTAAGAAAAAAAATTGAGTGTGAGGTCGTAGTGGTAGCAAGAAAGGCCTTCTGACAATTCACAACTACATTTTATCTCAGGAGCCTTCACAGCTGGCCTCATACATTACATTTAGTAATATCACCATCATACAATACCATTAAACCCACTACATAGTATACAGAGGTAATGCAGACAGAGCAAAAAATTAGCTTAAAGGTTTCAATCCGGATAAATCAACTATCTAGTAAGCCAATCGGAGACTTCTTCCGTTGAAAAACGAAAGATGAAGACTTGTAGAATGCAGTAGAAATCAGGCAAGCGAGAGAAGATGGTACGTACTTTTCGAGGACAGAGAGAACCCAACATGACGTAGACAGAAATTATAGGAGCCATATTGTAACACCGGGAGAATTTCACTCCAGTCGTATCAGTTCGCGAGAATATGTCACATTGAGTGGTAGAATATTTAAAATGTGAGTTCATGATGTGAGCTAATTTCTAATGCTGGACTTGTACGAAGTTGGTAGAACTTTATTTTTATACATTTCCGAAGATGTAAGAAAGTCCGTACAAGGTAATTTATTCTCCCTGGAGGTGCCCAGTTAATAACTACTGGCAGACACATAGACAGACAGACAGACAGGGACGCAGGCGTACAGATAGGCTGGCATGCAGGCAGAGAGAGACACAAACAGACAGACAGGGAGGCAGCCAGAGAGACAGGCAGGCAGCCAGACAAACATATTACACACTTTAGAAGTATTTAAAAGACATCAGGCACGTTCGAATTCTCCTCGGTGCAGGCGAAATTTTCCCAATCTTTTCCGCAGTTGTATTCTGGAAACTTTGATGTCTTCAGTCCGTTCCTGCAAGAAAAAAAAAAGAGTCATACATAGTTGCAGTTTTTAAAAAAAACCTTGGTGTCAGTTTAGTAGATGACTTAAAAGTTAGGTTAACTAATTTACAAACAGTAGATCTTTTTTCTCTTCTTGCACTTATAACCTGATAACTCTGAGGAAGATAAACTAAAACAGCATCAAACACTAAAGTAGACAACAGCACTAAATCTGAGGCACAACGACATAAACAGTTGCCAGCATTCAAGTAGAAAACAACCATACATCTCAGGCCCATATAGTGATCCATACAGATTTCCTGTTAGTCAGAACTGTCCTAAGGAACTTAAAAACCCGAAGAACAATGACCAGTACAGCCAACACGAAGAATTACAGGAAGTATGCTTTACGAAATCAGCAAGAGAAAATACAGTAAATCCCTGGCCACTGCAAGATGGAATAGGCAAATAAGGAGGGGAAAACGGTGGGTCCCTGGTCATTGAAAGATAGTATCGCTAAAGAATGAAGTGGGAAAAGTAGATCCCTGGTAAGTGCAAGATGGACCAACCAAGGAAGGAGGGAAACACAGTTGTCCGAGAACAAGACAATGTACGAAGAAATTAAGAAATAAAAATGGCAGTAAAGAACACACATAGTCAGATAAAAATGATAAACTCATAAACTACGAGCAGCTACTACGAACAGACGGTTGTGGCTAGATATGGCTGAACAACGTGAAACAGAGAGAAATTTTTATTTTGCGGAAGGATACAACTCCTAAACATACGCCAAAAAAAAATTTGTTGCTCAACTAACTTGCAAAATTCGAACTTCTTCCTGCATTTAGAGCAAATGACCTTGGACTCTTTGTTGTTAGTCAAACAAAATTTGGCATCTCTGTCTGACTCGAAACATTGAAAGGCTTCACCAGGCTTGGGACACCAGTAGTTGTCTGCTAGCACAGCTGCAATGAGTAAAGTCATCATGTAGATAACACAACGTTCAATGCAGTTAGCTCATTGAATAACACATCGTGTACCTGGTTACTGTGTATGACCTACGTACTTAGTTACAAGGATACGCATTTGTAATGACAATGCAGATGTTTTGCCGCGAGTGGACTACTTACTTGATGTCTTGTTCCAAATCTTGTCTGGCCTGTGACGTCATGATTTGTTTGTTCCAGGTGTTTGTTTTCTTGAACTCCGCCTATGCCGGTCCCAAGCCCGGATGAAAAAGGAGGAGGGCGGCCTGCATGGAGGCCGTAAGGAGGCAGCCCCTCCACCATGCAAAGGCACAACAGGCCAATCACCTGTTTGCTTTAAACCATGATTACGAGTAACACAAGAGAGAAAACCGGACTGATTCTAAAGGCGACGAACTGGAACGGACTACGGACTACGACTTATGGAACATGGAACACAAGAAGTATAAATGGGAAGGAAGAGGAGCTGGTGGAAGAGATGAGGAAAGCAAAACTAGAAATCCTGGCTATAACGGAAACAAAGAAAAAAGGACAAGGAGTCATGGATCTCAATGGCAACACGCTGCTCTACAGTGGTGTACCCATATCCGAAAGAGCTAAAGGGGGTGTGGGTTGCATTGTGGCCCAAAATCAAAAAGATAGTATCAAGGGGTGGAACTTTGTCTCAGAGCGCATTATGGTTGTGAAACTAAAAGAAGGAGAAACCATAGTCAACCTGGTCATAGTGTATTTGCCAAATGAGGATGAGAGAGCAGAGGTCAAGGAGGAATTCTTCGAGCTGCTTCAAAGGACAGTGGATGACTGCCTAGATGAAGTTATCATGCTCGGAGATTTTAATGCCAGAGTTGGAATGACCATGCTAGATGGGGTGGAGTTATCGGAAGATATGGAGAAGATACTCTCAATGACAATGGAAAGCGACTCCTTAGATTCTGCAGTGAGCAGAATCTGATCATTACAAACACAAAGTTCCCCCATAAGCGCATACATGCATACACTAGATGTGAACCAACAAGAATGAGAAGTCAGTGATCGACTATGCCATTGTTCGGAGAAGCTCATTCAGATATGTCCGAGATGCAAGAGTCTGGAGGGGGCCAGAGATTGGAAGTGATCACTACCTGCTAACAATCAAACGAACAACTGAAAGAGTTGCTCAGCCTAGGAACTGCTCAACATCATGCAAGAAACCAAGTAAAACGAGTGGAGAAATGAGCATTAGGACCTACAAGCTGAGAGAGCCAGAAATTAAGACCAGATATCAGGGGCTTATTGCTGCAGCGGTGAGCAACACAGAAGAACAACCTGATGACTTGGAAACCCTCTGGATTAAATTCAAGGATATCATAAAGACAGCTGCTGCAGAAGCATGTGGTGAAGTCCGACTTGGGAACCAGAGAAAGAGGACGCCTTGGTGGACAGAGGAAGTCAAAGAGAAAATAAGAGAGAAGAAAATGGCATGGAAACAATACTTAGGAGCTAAAAACACAACAGGACAAATGGAAAAATATAGAGAATATGTGACACTCAGAACAGAAGTAAAGAACAAAGTGCTAGCAGCAAAACAGAAGTCCTGGGAAGAATTTGGAGAAAAGCTAGAAAAAAGATGCACAAGAAAACCAGAAATTGTTCTATAAGACCCTAAAGAACATGAGGAAGGAAAAACAATGCCCTCTCAAATTTATAAAGGACAAGCAAGGCAAATTGCTTACTGCCCCGAAGGAAGTAATGGAAAGATGGAAAGAATATTTCTCAGAACTCCTTGATGGTGAGCAAGGTAAAACATCAGAAATGATAACCACTAGCACAGAAGAGGAAACCAATGGTGATGAAGATGACATAAAGATGGAAGAACTGAAGGCAGCACTGGAGAAAATCAAGATGGGCAAAGCAGCAGGGCATGATGGTATAACACCAGAAATGGTTAAGTACATGGGAGCATCAGGCGACCTGTTACTCTTAAGGGTCCTACAGGCAGCATGGTGCAACAAGACCATACCAAAGGATTGGGAGATCGCCATCATAACACCAATTTTCAAAAAGGGTGACAATCGACAGTGTGGAAACCATAGAGGCATATCCCTTCTCAGTGTCCCTGGAAAAATCTACTCTAGAATCCTAGAGCAGAGACTCCGACGCCTAGCTGAGCCACAATTGGATGAGGTCCAGTGCGGATTCCGAGCAAACCGAAGTACTCAAGACCTAATCTTCACACTCAGACAGCTGAGTGAAAAGGCCCTTGAGTATAAGAGTGAGATCCATCTTTGTTTCATAGATCTGGAAAAGGCGTTTGACAGGGTCCCTTGGAGCAAACTTTGGGACTGTTTGGCAAGGAAGAATATTCCAGCACCTCTGATTCATGCTATACAGAGCTTCTACAAGTCTTGCAGAAATTATGTGAGGACAGCAAACCATAAGTCAGAAGAGTTCAGGACCACCAGTGGTGTAAGACAAGGTGATATCCTATCACCTTACCTCTTCATACTCCTTATGGACGATGTCATCAAGGCATGTAAGGAGAGAACAAGAAAGTATTCAGTGGGGTACTGGAAGATGAGACAGGTCTATATTTCAGAGCTGGCATTTGCTGATGATGTTGCCCTGATTGCTAAATCAGAGGCACATCTCCAATCCAACCTGCAAGTCTGGAAGGAAGAGCTGGAGAAGAGAGGGATGGTCATAAGCAGCTCTAAAACAAAATCCATGGTGATATCACGAGAAGAAAGAAGACATCAGATTAAGCTGGGAGAACAGGTCCTGGAGCAGGTCGACCACTTTAAATACCTCGGAGCTATTATAGACCGAAAGGGAGGCATCAAAGAAGAGTTGGCCACTCGAAAAGCAGCAGCTGGGAGACTTTTTCAGGCCATAAATCGAGGATTCCTCAGCAAACTAGTCGCGGGGTCATTGCTAAATGTAAAACTTTGGGACAGTGGCTGCATATACCAGGATGTATGTAATGTGTGCCACCCGTGTGTTACCGGGGCCCGAAAGGGGAGCAAAGAATAGTAACACTGTTCCCTTCCATGCATGTCGTAGAAAGCGACTAAGGAGGGATGGGCATGGGGCAGGTTACCCCATCCTGTAAAAAAATTAAACCACAAAAAACTTCAACAAACATGGACAAGTCAATTAAGAAAAATAAAACACAGCCATCCAAGATAGGGGAAGGTTCTCTCGCAGGGAGGCGTATGATGCAACACAGAGAAAGCCGAAAGGAGTCTGTGTTACTGACTAACCTTCTTTCTTCTAGGAGAACTTCCAGATTTGGCACCTGGAATGTTCGGACATTAAACGAACAAGGGAAAGTGGCACAAGAAGCAGCAGAAATGAGGGAATATAAAATCGAGGTTCTGGGAACGTGTGAAACAAAGTGGAAGGGGGTAAACAAGAAGAAACTCATCACAGGTGAATTGGTGCTGTCCTCAGGACATGAAGACGAAAGTTCACACCACAGTGAATGGGTAGCTCTTATGATATCTAAAGAAGCACAGAAAGCACTCATTGAATGGGAAGCCGTTGGACCTAGAATAATAACAGCTACTTTTAAAACAGCTAAAAGGAAAATAAATGTAAATGTCATCCAATGTTATGCACCAACTAATGACAAAGAAGAGCCTGTGAAAGAAGCATTTTATACTGGACTACAGGAAATTATGGAAAAAGTAAAAAGAAATCATGGGAAAACACGGGCTAGTAATAATGAATGAAAATGGAGAACTATTTTCAAACTTCTGTGCTTCAAATCAACTGGCTATAGAAGGAAGCATGTTTCCACATAAGAGAATACACAAGGCAACATGGATATCACCAGACCATAGAACAGAAAATCAGATTGATCATATATGCATAAACAAGAAGTTTAGATCATCATTGCATGATGTAAAGATATATAGAGGAGCAGATGTGGCATCAGATCACCACCTTTTGATAGCCAAAGCAAAAATGAAAAATTATAGACAACAATTTAATGTAGGACATCTAAGAAATCAAGAAACAAGAGACAAATTTGCGGTCACAATATTAAACAAATTCCAAGTGCTCCAACGGCTGGAAGATGTAGATAATGCAGAAGACTATTGGCAGCAAATCAAAACTGTTTGGAATGAGACATGTGAAGAAATACTGGGGAAAAGGGAACGACAAAAAATGCATGGATAACAACAGAAACCATCAATAAGATAAAAGACAGAAAAAACAAGAAAGCATATTTAAACACAAGCAAAACCAAAAGTTCCAAAGCCAAGGCTCAAGAAGTGTACACAGAAGCAAACAAAGAAGTAAAAAGAAGTATCAAAAGAGACAAGAGGAAGTATATTGAGGAGTTGGCAAGAGGGGCAGAAGAGGCTGCAGCCAAAGGAAATATGAGAGAACTGTATAGCAGCACAAAGAAGCTAACAGGGAAATACAAGCAAACAAGTTGCCTCATAAAAGACAAGAATGGAAAACTGCTCAGCAATATACAAGAGCAAATGAAGAGGTGGACAGAATATTTTGAGGACCTTCTCAATAGACCAGCTCCACAAAATCCCCCGGACATCCAGCCAGCAGAAGAAGAGCTACAAATTAACGGTGAAAGACCAACGAAGGAAGAAATAAAGAAAGCCATGAAGCTTCTAAGAGATGGAAAAGCGTCTGGACCTGGTGGCATTCCAGCAGAGGCCATCAAAGCAGATATCGACACTGCTACAGAGATGTTATATAAATTACTTGGTAAAGTCTGGGAAAAGGAAGCGATACCAGCAGAATGGAAGGAAGGATATCTGGTTAAGTTGCCTGAGAAGGGAAATTTACAATAGTGCACAAATTATAGAGTAATAATGTTACTATCAGTGCCAGGAAAAGTACGAGTATTAAACAGGATTATCCTTGAGAGATTAAAAGAGTCCATAGACAAGAAACTGAGAGATGAACAAGCAGGTTTTCGACAAAACAGATCATGTACAGACCAGATAGCCACTATGAGAATAATAGTTGAACAAAGTCTGGAATGGAATTCACCCCTATACATCGGATTTGTGGACTACGAAAAGGCATTTGACAGTGTAGACAGAGAATCACTTTAGAAATTGATAAGGCATTATGGAGTTCCCCTGAAGATCATTAATTTAATAAAGAAAACATACGAAGACATGACAAGCAAAGTTCTTCACGAAGGACAGCTTACAAAACCGTTTGGGATAAGAACAGGAGTGTGACAGGGATGCCCCTTGTCTCCATTTTTTTCTTACTAGCAATAGACTGGTAATGAGATCATCGACAACACACAACAGAAATGGAATCCAGTAGACTCTGACTAAGCAGTTGGATGATCTGGATTTTGCTGATGACTTGGCTTTTCTGTCCCATAACCGTAATCAGATGCAGGACAAATTGAAAACACTCGATGAGAGGTCACAGCAATTGGGTCTGAAAATACACAGGGAAAAGACAAAAATAATGAGAATAAATGCAGGTAATGATAACTGGGCTGAACTTGAAGAAACACTAATACAAGATGTAGAATCGTACACATATCTTGGCAGCAATATAGACAAAGTTGGAGGGACAGATAGTGATATCAAACTAAGAATACAAAAAGCAAGAGGAGCTTTCATTGCATTGGGAAATATATGGAGATCAAGAGAAATCGGATCCAACACGAAAATAAGAATCTTCAACTCAAATGTGAAGTCAGTCCTCTTGTATGGCTCTGAGACATGGAGAACAACAAAGACAACAACCAAAAAGCTACAGACTTTCATAAATGGGTGCTTGCGTAGAATAGAGGGATTAAAATGGTATGACAAGGTTACCAACGTGGAACTGATGACAAGAACTAGACAAGTGCCAGTGGAACAAGAGATGAGAAGAAGACAATGGCGATGGATAGGACACACACTGAGGAAACCTGTTGATAGCATTACAAGGCAGTCCTTGTTCTGGAACCCCCAGGGCAAGAGAGGCAGAGGTAGACCAAGAAGCACATGGAGAAGAGAGCTGGAAACAGAGGTGAAAATGATGAGGAGAACGTGGAAAGAACTTGAGATGATGGCACGTGACAGGAGGACTTGACATGTGTTTGTTGAAGGCCTATGCTCCTTTGGGAGTGGAGAGTTATGAATGAATGAAGGTAATGTGTGCAGACATACTGATGTGTCATAACATAATATATATAGAATGTATACAGACATATTTTACTGATTTGGGATAATATAAACATTATTCATTAATCCACGCTGATCTATATGAAATCTCTCTCTTCTCTTTCAAATTTCAACTCTCCAAGGATCTTGTGCCTTCAACAACTTATGCCAAGTCTTCCTATCTTGGTAAAGTCTGGGAGAGAGATCTAAATGAAATACTTCACTAATAGTGATAGGAATGTCTGTACAGAGCGTTACAACAGAAAGCAGCATGACAATCAGAATCTATGTGTACAGATATATTTATATGACACAAACTAATCTATGTGTACTGATATACTTATATGACACAAACTAATCTATGTATACTGATATACTTATATGACACAAGCTAATCTATCTATACAGATATACTTATATGAACCAGTAAACGAGATAAGTTAATACGTGTAACAAAACGATTTCCTTGATTTTTTTTTCTCCTAATTGTCTCGTTATTCTATCCATCATCATCGTTTTCGTCATTTTTCAATTTCTTCTTGTACTTGTTCGTTCGAGTATTTAGTTTCCCTCAACCCCCTTATCTTTGGATGAAATTTATCCCACACCTTTAAGTTACCTTTACTCTGAAGTCATATTCGCAACTCACGAAACGAATCAAATATTACATGCAACAATAAAAAATTAGCTGGGGAATAGCCAACCTGTTATTCTCAACAGAGCTCTCCCTGTCGTCATGCTAATGGCTTAAAAAGAACGCCGCATAATTTTCGTCCACTCTTTACTCGTGACAACACAGGGGAATAGCACCACGAAATATTTCAGACAAGACAGATTAATTTATATTGACATCACTTTTTCTTATTCTCACCACCAAAACATAATAGATATGTAAAGTTCTACTTTGAATTGTGGTGATCTTAAAAGGGTAAAGCACCCGCTAACAACTATGAGGACATGGACAATTACTGACAGTTATTTGTTCTCCAGAAAACTGCTTACAGCCCAGCCTTGCTAAACTATATTCATTTCACTTGCCAGATAATTGAATGAGCGGAGGGATAAGGGTGTAACAGCTGAGAAAATAGCACAAGATGAGTTAAAATAGGGCAAAGGATGATAGAGGAGGATATGTGAGATATAAAACAGTAGGATAGCTGTGACGTGGAATCCTATAGCAAGAGGAAGGAATATATACGAGGTCGAGCCACATAAAGGAATAATGTATCAGAGATCTGGAGTCAAATAGCCAAGAAGGAGGAAAGTAGATAACATGTTGTCATGTCGCCAAAAGAGAGCCGCGGCAGCGCAGTAGTTAATGCACTGGCTTCCCAGCTCGGAGGTCCTGGTTCGATCCCCACTTGAGGTGGGATTTTTGGGGACCGTAAACGGCTCCGGTGTCGACACAGCCTCATAAATTGGGTACCAGAGCAACTCTAGGAAGGTTAAAGGCGGCCGGCGTGGTTTTGACCATATCCCCCCTAGAATGCCGATGGTCAAGAAAATATGGGCCTAACACCATATTGCCAATATGCCCCTTGGGCATGTAACGGGATCATTTACCTTTACCATGTCGCCAAATAAACTCATAAGCTAGTGTCATGACATAAAGAGTTATAGAAGAAGTGCTGTCTTTAACCAGGTAGAGGATAACATGAGAAATAAAGTCTTATACATGTGATATCACGTGATCTGGGCGACGTCTGAAAATCCCAAAAAATCCGGTTTCCAAAACACAGCTGTCCCCGAAGATCTCGGATAAAAGAATACAGACAAGTGGGGGGGAAGGGGGGGGGGAAGGGGGGGAGGAGGAAAGGGGGGGGTCAGACAAGTAATAGAATATAAGAATACAGACAAGTGGTGGTGGGGAGGGGGGTGTCAGACAAGTAATAGAATATAAGAATACAGACAGGGGAGGGGGGGTGTCAGACAAGTAATAGAATATAAGAATACAGACAGGGGAGGGGGGGTGTCAGACAAGTAATAGAATATAAGAATACAGACAGGGGAGGGAAGGGGGGTGTCAGACAAGTAATAGAATATAAGAATACAGACAGGGGATGGGGGGGTGTCAGACAAGTAATAGAATATAAGAATACAGACAGGGGAGGGGGGGTCCAGACAAGTAATAGAATATAAGAATACAGACAGGGATGGGGGGGGGGAGGGTGAGACAAGTAATAGAATATAAGAATACAGACAGGGGAGGGGGGGTGTCAGACAAGTAATAGAATATAAGAATACAGACAGGGGAGGGGGGGTGAGACAAGTAATAGAATATAAGAATACAGACAGGGGAGGGGGGGGGAGACAAGTAATAGAATATAAGAATACAGACAGGGGAGGGGGGGGGTCAGACAAGTAATACAGTCAAACAAAAGGGTCGCCGGCCACTCAGACAAACAATATGGTTGTAAAACGAGGATCGTCTTTTATCAAAGGTGGCTTGGCTGATATAATGAGATAAACGTATTAACGCTGACCGGTGATAATGACCGGGTATTATTACGATAATACCACAGTTCACCTGGCGGAATGTAAATAAGCCTGAGAAGTGGTAAAGAAAAAATGTAAGAGATAAAGATAGTCCCATAGCAGATACTTCCGTAAGGGAGTGGAGTTTAGAGACTTCACCCTACTAGATTCAGCATAGAGCAAAACAATCAATGAAAGGGCCAAAAATTGCTAAATAATAAGCGATCGGAGAGAAAAATGAAGAAGAAAAGGGATACTGCCGGAGTGGCTGAAGGTGTGAGAGAGCCACAAAATGAGCATATTGAGACGTTTTGTGACAGGTGCCTAGTTGGGAGAGAGGATAGTACCGATTCGCTCCCGTAGTTAGGCGACGGTCTCGTTCGGAAGGTCCTGGGTTCTAAACCAATAATTTCATATCTATGTTGTTCTTGCATAACGTCCTCTTGGCAAAGTAGTTAGAACGCGTGCATATCGAGTAAAGGTACCAGGTTCCCGGATAGAAAAATGGTAACGTCACGCTCCAAGCTATTCAGGCGTAAATTGGTTCAAGACTCTGCTCGTGAGTTAGTCACGGCAAAGGCGTCGAGGAATTAAACTGGTCACCCTACCTCATAAAAGCTGGACCTAGTATATTGAAATCTCCCTACAACAGTTTCTGCTATGGGACGACGATTACCTTTTTATTTTAGTTGTTGCATAGCATTGTTCCGGAACCGAAAACTCCTGATTACAAAGAAAATTAAAAAGTAAACGATGAATGTTAAGCAATTGATATTCAATTACCACTTCGTACATTGTGTTAGATCAACCATAAAAACTCGCCAGGGGGTTCCTCATTTGGGATTTATCCCGAGAATGAATTAAACCTGATCAAAGTGCTAGCAGCAACCGCTGCATTAGCGAAATTGTTAGCGTGGTTAAATAGAATCAGTATGGAGGTTGGGTTGATTTAACTGCTGCAAATAATTCAGTAATGAGCCGCTAGGAGCAGACGGCGAGAAAGCTATTAATCAGACACGAGAGTTTAACTCATTGTGAAATATACGTATGCAGTGTATATAATAGAGCGTCGACTGGTAAAGTGTGTTGACCGCTTGCTTCTAGAGGAAAAGTTACTGGGTTCGAAACCACGTAGTGTTATGTTCCAGTCTGCTTAGCTGTAAATGTGGTACTTAATTCTGCTCTTGGGTTAGGAAAGGAAAAAGCAGCAAGAAGGGGAAGTTGTCACCACAATCTTATCTTCTGTCATCTCAAGGCGGTTTACGTTGTACTTTGTTGTGCGCCTTGCGGAACAGTGCATCCGTCTTCAGTATGCATTTATTTGGGACTTCTTCCCGAGTCTTTGGTTGTCCGTGACGTCCCTGCAAGGCAGCAGTTGTTTGTCACCAGAGTTGTCTCTCCTAGGAGAGTTGTCTTTCCGGATTAACGAGTCTTTCTTACCCGGGTTTGTGTGAAGTTTTCCTTCTCTTAGGTGGATTGTCAAACCAGGACTATCATGCTCCTCCTGCACTGATTGTTTGCAGGGTTTATCACAGAGTTTACCTCCTTGACATTAGTTTTACCGGGGTGAGTTCCCTTGGTGGGAACTTGGGACATGTCCACACGCCAGTGGGCCCAATGTTTCCGCACTTTTAACAGGAAGGTATGCTCCTGAGGGGTTTCTGTAGGGGCCCCCACCGAAAGTCTATTGTTTTACCCCGTAGACGCGGGGGCCCGGTTATTTGACGCCAGTTATTCGCCATTCGCCAGAGCCGTGTTTGCAAAAGCACACAACCTTATAAAAGCTGATACCTAGTACGGTAGAATTTCTAATAAGTCACTTCTCTACGACAGTATCTGTTGTGAGACTACCATTACCTTTTAGTGTGTAGGAGTAAGTGTGGTGGTGTATTTTTTCTTCTTCAAGCACGACGTTACGTTACAGATTCGTGTTCGTCCATCATACCTATCATCACTATCATCATCATCATCGTCATCACCGTAGTCATCATCATTATTATCACCATCGTCATCATCATCATCATCATCATCATCAGCATAGTCATCATCATTATTGTCATCGTCATCATCGTCGTCGCCGACGTCATTATCATCATCACTATCAATTATCATCACATGCAGTGATAAGGGTGTCGATTATATTGTATTTCCTATATTGTATTATATTGTATCTCAACCCTTACCTTTCTCAGTTTTTTACGTCACCATGATATGTCAAGTTGTCCATACTGTCTCAACCTTCCTCTGTCTCTCTTGCCGTCTATTTTTCCAGTTGGCACCATGCTTTCGAAGGCGCCTTTTCTCATTAAATGTCCCATGGAGACTGTCTTCTGTCTGTCTGCTGCGTGCCTGCCTGTCTGTCTGTGTATCTGTCTGTCTGTCTGTCTGTCTGTCTGTCTGTCTGTCTGTCTGTCTGTCTGTCTCTTTTTCTCTCTCTCTCTCTCTCTCTCTCTCTCTCTCTCTCTCTCTCTCTCTCTCTCTCTCTCTTAGTTAACAACGGCTTGCTAATTGATAGTCAGTCGGGGTTTAGACCTAAACATTCATGTCACACAGCTCTAACTAAGATGATTGACAACTGGCACTTAAATATTAATAACGATAACATATGTGGGGCAGTTTTTGTAGACTTTAAAAAAGCATTTGATATGATAGATCACGCTATTTTAATTAGAAAACTAGAAACATCAAAAGTAAACCTTCAACTAGTGACGATAATTAAATCATTCCTGTCAGACAGAAAACATGTAGTTTCTTACAATAACTCTTGCTCAAACCCAACCGTAATAAATCCGGCGTTCCTCAGGGCTCTATTCTTGGGCCTCTACTTTTTTGCCATATACATTAATGACCTTCCACTACACGTCGAGCACGCATCCTGTGACCTATTTGCTGATGACTGTACTGTCTACACGAGTGATACAAGTTGCAACACACTCGAACTATCGTTACAAAAAGATACAGACAATCTGATTAGGTGGAGCATCGGAAATCGCATGCTAATTAATATAATTAAAACAAAGTGCATGTTAATATCAACTAGACAAAAATTACAAAATTCAGAGAAAACAACACTTCAGATCTATATTGGTACCTTACCAATTGAAAACGTTAATGAACATAAAACTCTAGGAATAGTCGTTGACCAGCATCTAAATTGGAACTCACATGTTCATGCACTGACCAAGCAAACGGCACAGAAAGTTTACCAGTTAGCTAAAATCAAACATTTCCTAGATGAAGATGCACGTAAATTGTTCTATATATCTCACATACAAACAAACCTGGACTATTGCTCCACAATCTGGGATGGTTGTTCTATGTCCAACACAAAAAGACTCCATTCACTACAAAAGCGTGCAGTGCGTCTAGTTTCTGACGACTGCCAAGCACAGTGTGTAGATCTATATAAAGATCTCAAAATACTGCCTCTAAGAAAGCGCTTTCTGTTCAACAAAGCTAAATTTGTTCACAAAATCCTGTCACAGAATGCTCCAACATATCTGTGGCCAATGTTCAAGTACAGTGAAAGACGCAGTCAACGCCTTAACAAAATACAAGTGCCCAAGCCTAGGCTTGACTTATTCAAGAAAAGCTTAGCTTACTCTGCTGCTCATCTCTGGAACTATCTTCCACATTATCTGAAAGATAACAACCTCAGTCCCTATTCATACAATCGTAAACTTTTCGATTACTTTATGAGTTCTGATTATCTGCCCCCCTAATGTGATTATTTTTCCGAACAAATGGTATAATATTGAATGTAGGTTTAATGATGATGATAGTGTTTTTCAACATATTTTGTTTCATGGTGATACTTAGTTTGTATTTTTCAACATACTTTATTTCATGTTTATAATTAGATACTGTGAATGTGAGTATGCTATTATTTTATTTTTATAACGTTGAATTCCTTGAATTGATGGGTAAAATGTATGTGAGAATAAATGAAATCAGTATAAAAGATGAGAGAACGAACGAACGAACGAACGAACGAACTTTATTTTCAAAGGGTTGAGAATTGGGCACGCAGGCCCGTCTGACATTCTGCCCTTCCTTTCTCTCACCTTTCATACTGAATTCATTTATTCCCATATGCATTTTACATATCAATGTCAAGGAATTCAACGTTGCAAAGTAAAATAAAATAGCACACTCATATTAACATTAACTACTTATAAACATGACATAAAATATGTAGAAAAGTACAAACATCGTCATTAGAACCTATAGTTGATATTATAAGAAAAGATAATCTGATTAGGGGGGGCATGTAATCAAAACTAATAAAGCATTCGAAAAGTCTACGATTGTATGAATAGGGACTGAAAGAGAGCGAACGAACTTTATTTTCAAAGTGTTGAGAGAAAGGAACTTAGGCCCGTCTAAGAGAGAGAGAGAGAAGGCGAGAGAGAGAGAGAGAGAGAGAGAGAAAGCGAGAGAGAGAGAGAGAGAGAGCCAGCGAGAGAGCGAACGAACTTTGTTTTCAAAGTGTTGAGAAATAGGAACATAGGTTCGTCTAAGAGAGAACGAACGAACGAACTTTATTTTCAAAGGGTTGAGAATTGGGCTCACAGGCCCGTCTGACATTCTGCCCTTCCTTTCTCTCGTCTTTTATACTGATTTCATTTATTCTCACATATATTTTACCCATCAATTCAAGGAATTCAACGTTGTAAAGGTAAAATAATAGCATACTCACATTCACAGTATCTAATTATAAACATGAAATAGAATATGTTGAAAAGTACAAACTAAGTATTACCATGAAACAAAATATATTGAAAAGCACTAACATCAGCATTAAACCTACACTCGATATTATACCATTTGTTCGGAAAAATAAATCACATTATGGAGGCAGATAATCAGAACTCATAAAGTATTCGAAAAGTTTACGATTGTATGAATAGGGACTGAGGTTGTTATGTTTTTAGATAATGTGGAAGATAGTTCCAAAGATGAGCAGCAGAGTAAGCTAAGCTTTTCTTGAATAAGTCAAGCCTAGGCTTGGGCACTTGTATTTTGTTAAGGCGTTGACTGCGTCTTTCATTGTATTTGAACATTGGCCACAGATATGTTGGAGCATTCTGTGACAGGATTTTGTGAACAAATTTAGCTTTGTTGAACAGAAAGCGCTTTCTTAGAGGCAGTATTTTGAGATCTTTATATAGATCTACACACTGTGTTTGGCAGTTGTCAGAAACTAGACGCACTGCACGCTTTTGTAGTGAATGGAGTCTTTTTGTGTTGGACATAGAACAACCATCCCAGATTGTGGAGCAATAGTCAAGGTTTGTTTGTATGTGAGATATATAGAACAATTTTCGTGCATCTTCATCTAGGAAATGTTTGATTTTAGCTAACTGGTAAACTTTCTGTGCCGTTTGCTTGGTCAGTGCATGAACATGTGAGTTCCAATTTAGATGCTGGTCAACGACTATTCCTAGAGTTTTATGTTCATTAACGTTTCCAATTGGTGA
This sequence comes from Oreohelix idahoensis, assembly GCA_024509875.1. Lineage (NCBI taxonomy): Eukaryota > Metazoa > Mollusca > Gastropoda > Stylommatophora > Oreohelicidae > Oreohelix > Oreohelix idahoensis. The sequence goes on along the minus strand of JAMPIV010004266.1, from coordinate 25,086 downwards.
GGTACCAATATAGATCTGAAGTGTTGTTTTCTCAGAATTTTGTAATTTTTGTCCAGTTGATATTAACATGCACTTTGTTTTAATTATATTAATTAGCATGCGATTTCCGATGCTCCACTTAATCAGATTGTCTGTATCTTTTTGTAACGATAGTTCGAGTGTGTTGCAACTTGTATCACTTGTGTAGATAGTACAGTCATCAGCAAATAGGTCACAGGATGCGTGCTCGACGTGTAGTGGAAGGTCATTAATGTATATGGCAAAAAGTAGAGGCCCAAGAGTAGAACCCTGAGGAACGCCGGTATTTATTACGGTTGGGTTTGAGCAAGAGTTATTGTAAGAAACTACATGTTTTCTGTCTGACAGGAATGATTTAATTATCGTCACTAGTTGAAGGTTTACTTTTGATGTTTCTAGTTTTCTAATTAAAATAGCGTGATCTATCATATCAAATGCTTTTTTAAAGTCTACAAAAACTGCCCCACATATGTTATCGTTATTAATATTTAAGTGCCAGTTGTCAATCATCTTAGTTAGAGCTGTGTGACATGAATGTTTAGGTCTAAACCCTGACTGACTATCAATTAGCAAGCCATTGTTAACTAGGTGTTGTAGTGTTATTTTATGTATGGGTTTTTTTCTAGTGGTTTGAATAGCGATGATATTAAGGAGATTGGCCTATAGTTATCAAGGTTACTATTGTCGGAAGAGCCAAGTTTTAAGAGAGGATATACCTTAGCGACTTTAAAGTGCCACGGAAAGTAACTCCGTGCGATACATTGATTGTATATGTATGTAAGCGAATCACTAATAGCTGGAGCCGCATAACGCAGTATTCGATTACTGACTCCGTCAAGTCCTGATGAGTTATTATCTTTAAGTCCTAGAAGATAGTTATACACTTCATTGACTGTCATAAACGGAATGTTGGATGGGATTGTGTTGGTACATATGTTCTCACAAAATACTGACAGCCTGCCTAAGTCACAAGGTGAATTTGGTATTGTAGATTTAAGACTGTTTATTTCTGCCTGAAGGTAATTGCTGAAGTCTGTGGAAGTAAATGAGGTATTAGGAGTTGACGAGACTGACAGATTTCGCTTGTTCGCTAAGGTATTGATTGCTTTCCATATATCTTTACTGTTTGTTTTGTTCTGAACCAAACTTTTAAAGTAATTTTTTTTTCTCTACGAATTAAATATTGCACGTTGTTCCTCTGTGCTCTGTATATGTTAAAGTCCTTGTTTTTGTGAGCTTGATCTCTCTGCCTCATGGCGTCTAGCACTGCTTGTGTGATCCAAGGAGATTTGACCTGTCGTTTCACACGAACTTCTTTAGTTGGTGCGTGGTTATCAAACACACAAAGAAAGATACGTATCCAATGGGCAATGGCGTCATCGGGATCAGAAAGCTGATAAACACTGGCAAGAGGTGCGGTTCGCAAATCATGTAAAAATAGTTCACGGTTGAAATTTTTAAAACTTCTAAATTTAATACTGATATGTTTATTTCTTGGAGCTTTATATTTATTCTTTGACCACGTGCAACATATAGGATAGTGGTCACTCATTGCGACAGTAGGAACAGAGCATTCTATAATGTTTTCTGCACAGGTGACGTAGATGTGGTCAATTGTTGTGGATGATGCATTTGTTACCCTGGTAGGCTGGTTGACTATTTGTTTTAGGTTGTAAGATAGTATGATGTTTTCCCACGTTTGGTTTGTGTTGTGCATGTCGATGTTGAAATCGCCTAGAAGAATAATTTCTTTGGCAGTGGTAAATACTTTATCCATCATAGTGGTGAAATCTTCATACCAGATGGCTCCTGCACTGGGATTTCTATAAAGATACCCGACTAGAAATTGTCCCTGAGTCGGTAGTTTTATTTCTAACCATATGCACTCGGTCTCTGCTGTCTCTAAATCGCTTCTGTGGCGATAACTAATAGAAGTGGAAATATATACTACTATACCTGTTTCTAGCTTTCTACTTGAGTCTCGCCGAACTGTTTTTAAAGCCATTTAGGGCAATTTCATCATCTGATATTTTTTCGTTTAAACGACTTTCGGAAAGTCCAAAACATGAAAATTTTTATTCAGAATTTGTGTAAGCTCAGGAAGTTTGCCTAATAAATGGTAAATGTTCAGGTGGCCCAGCCGTAGACCATCCTTAATTAGCCATTGTGTCTAATAGGTATGCATTTTATTTTGGCGAGTGGTTTAAAAAGGAAAATAACAAAAGCAATTTTGAATACGAAACCCACGAAAATTTAAACTAATTAACGTCACCACGTAAGTGAAAATTCAAATGTTAGTACTTAACGTACGAACACTTGGTACAAGTATTGCTAAATAATTACAATTAACTGAAATTGTCAGTAGTATATTAAAATAGTCACACAACAGTAGGCACGCACGTTTTCACATCACAACACTAAAATTCTAACACAGTAATTAAGCAACACTGAGAGAATACGAATTAAAGAAGTAAATAAAATACAATAAAATAAAATCTTGCAAATTATGAAAAAACTGTCGGAGGCCTGTAGCCAATGAAATTAGAGTGTTTTGAGAAAGTAACAAAGTACTTATTACTTTATGCGTCACAGTAATCAACTAATTTTTCAAGAGAGAGATACATCTTTGGTCGCAGGGATTAAGTCAATAAAAATAAAATAAAATATAAAAAAATAAATAATGAGTGGATTCATCATCAATATTGGATGTCTCTGTCAGGTAAATAGTAGGGCCCGCGTTGCACAGACATCATCAGTGCTTGGCTGAGTGACGCAGGACTGAATTGCATCAGGTAGCCAAGTTCTGGGTTCCACTGAGCACGACCAGGAAGGCTACGGGAGGAAGCATGACGACTGTAGATTTCGTCTGTAATGGTTCCAACACTAGTAGGAGATTTTTGGGTCTGGGACATTGTGGCACTGCTTGTGGAACTGTCATATAATGTGTTTGTGAGGGGCTGTCTTATAGGTAGTGGAGGAAACATAACATCGTAACGTTCGGCTTCCTGGCTGTGCAGAATGTCAGACGGGCCTGCGTGCCCAATTCTCAACCCTTTGAAAATAAAGTTCGTTCGTTCGTTCGTTCTCTCTCTCTCTCTCTCTCTCTCTCTCTCTCTCTCTCTCTCTCTCTCTCTCTCTCTCTCTCTCTCTCTCTCTTTTGTTTCATGGTAATACTTAGTTTGTACTTTTCAACATATTTTATTTCATGTTTATAATTAGATACTGTGAATGTGAGTATGCTATTATTTTACCTTTATAACGTTGAATTCCTAGACATTGATGGGTAAAATGTATGTGAGAATAAATGAAATCAGTATAAAAGACGAGAGAAAGGAAGGGCAGAATGTCAGACGGGCCTGCGTGCCCAATTCTCATCCCTTTGAAAATAAAGTTCGTTCGTTCGTTCGTTCTCTCTCTCTCTCTCTCTCTCTCTCTTTCTCTCACTGTCTCTCTCTTTGCCGGTATACCGGTTAGTCCGTCGGTATTCCTGCCTGCCTGTCTGTCTATCTGTCAGTGTGCTTGTCTGTCTACCTATTCCATTCACATATAACCGAAATACTTCTGCCTATGGGTGAAAGAGCCGTGTATCACCATAAGAAGACAATCACCTCAATGACAATAAAGGACTACTATCCTGCTACTGGTGCACGAATACATCAGTAATCGGCATCGACTATTTAGTTTATCGAGACTACATTCCATTATCATCATATTCGATTTCTCTCCTTATGGAGCTTGGAACCACCATTGAAGTTGGTTCCCTTGAGCGACACCTGCACCAAAACATTAATTTCTCTTGCAGCAATGGATTCTGTAGCAGCAATGGATTCTGTAGCAGCAATGGATTCTGCAGCAGCAATGGATTCTATAGCAGCAATGGATTCTGTAGCAGCAATGGATTCTGTAGCAGCAATGGATTCTGCAGCAGCAATGGATTCTGCAGCAGCAATGGATTCCGTAGCAGCAATGGATTCTGCAACAGCAGTGGATTCTGCAGCAGCAATGGATTCTGCAGCAGCAATGGATTCTGTAGCAGCAATGGATTCTGTAGCAGCAATGGATTCTGTAGCAGCAATGGATTCTGTAGCAGCAATGGATTCTGTAACAGCAATGGATTCTGTAGCAGCAATGGATTCTGTAGCAGCAATGGATTCTGTAGCAATTTGTTTGACATGATGAGGTTGTCAGCTCCACGCACAACCTCTTCATATTCATTCATAACCCTCCACCCCCAAAGGAGCATAGGCCTTCAACAAACACAAGCCAAGTCCACCTGTCACGTGCCATCATCTCAAGTTTGTTCACGTTTTCCTCATAATTTTTACCTCTGTTTCCAGCTCTTTTCTCCATGTGCTTCTTGGTCTACCTCTGCCTCTCTTGCCCTGGCGGTTCTAGAACAAGGACTGCTTTAATGCTATCAACAGGTTTCCTCAGTGTGTGTCCTATCCATCTTCATCGTCTTCTTCTCTTGTCTTGTTCCACTGGCACTTGTCTGGTTCTTGTCATCAGTTCCACATTGGTAACCTTGTCATACCATTTTAATCCTTCTATTCCACGCAAGCACCAATTGATGAAAGTCTGTAGCTTTTTGGTTGTTGTCTTTGTTGTTCTCCATGTCTCAGAGCCATACAATAGGACTGACTTCACATTTGAGTTGAAGATTCTTATTTTTGTGTTGGATCCGATTTCTCTAGATCTCCATATATTTCTCAATGCAATGAAAGCTCCTCTTGCTTTTTGTATTCTTATTTTGATGTCACTGTCTGTCCCTCCAACTTTGTCTATATTGCTGCCAAGATATGTGTACGATTCTACATCTTGTATTGGTGCTTCTTCAAGTTCAACCCTGTTTTCATTACCTGCATTTATTCTCATTATTTTTGTCTTTTCCCTGTGTATTTTCAGACCCAATTGCTGTGACCTGTCATCGAATGTTTTCAATTTGTCCTGCATCTGATTACGGTTATGGGACAGAAGAGCCAAGCCATTAGCAAAATCCACATCATCCAACTGCTTAGTCAGAGTCCACTGGATTCCATTTCTATTGTGTGTCGCCGATGTTCTCAACCCAGTCTATTGCTAGTAAGAAAAGAAATGGAGACAGAGGCATCCCTGTCGCATTCCCGTTCTTATCCCAAACGGTTCTGTAAGCTGTCCTTCATAAAGAACTCAGCATGTCATGACTTCATATGTTTTCTTTATTAAATTAGTGATCTTCAGGGGAACTCCATAATGCCTCATCAATTTCCAAAGTGATTCTCTGTCTACACTGTCAAATGCCTTTTCGTAGTCCACAAATCCAATGTATAGTGGTGAATTCCATTCCAGACTTTGTTCAACTATTATTTTCAAAGTGGTTATCTGGTCTGTACAGGATCTGTTTTGTCGAAAACCTGCTTGTTCATCTCTCAGTTTCTTGTCTATGGACTCTTTTAATCTCTCAAGGATAATCCTGTTTAATACTTTTCCTGACACTGATAGTAACATTATTCCTCTATAATTTGTGCACTCTTGTAAATGTCCCTTCTTAGGCATCTTGACCAGATAAACTTCCTTCCATTCTGCTGGTATTTCTTCTCTCTCCCAGACTTTGCCAAGTAGTTTATATAATATCTCTGTAGAGGTATCAATATCTGTTTTGATGGCCTCTGCTGGAATGCCACCATCTGAACGGATAAACAACCACTGTCTCGTTATCTGAAACTGGGAGGGCCCGTTGCCGGTATAACACGCACAGCCATTCAAAACAATGTCCGCCTGCGCTGTAGACAACTGTTGCTATTCTTAATATGCTCAAAAAGATAACAATAAGAGGTTCCAATGGCTGGTAACCTGTCATGTAAAACAATTGCTATAGAAACTACCAACATAGACGGCACGCATGTGCTTGGCGAAGGATTCTTAGAGAATTATGCGTGCAATCAGGGCCGGCGCTACCATTAGGCCAACTGGGCAGCCGCCTAGGGCGCAGACCTCAGAGGGGCGCAGAACTGACCGTTGAGGTGCGCAGTTTTAAATATTCGTTTTTTAACCCATGTAAAAATGAAACTGATAATTTATGTTTTTTTTTTATTCTAAGATAAAAATCACGTTGTTATGGAATATAATTATGAAAAATTGTAGAATATCTAGCCTTTTTTTTTTTTTACCCTATCATGAATGAACGTTTGCGCAGAGTTAAAGATAAAAAAAAAAACAATGGTTCACTACCAAGGAAACGATATTCAAAATGAGTTTATACAGCCTCAAGCAAGTGCTATAAAGTAGACAGTGTTAGCACATGTAAACTCAGCCAAATATTACTGAATTATTCAGGACTGCGCGTCTGATGTTGGTCATAATGAACAAATAACAACGATTGTACATTGTGTTGATGTAATCAAACCATTACATTTTGAGATGTCAAAGCCTGAGGTTATCATAAGAGAACATGTCGTGGGATTTGTTCCACTAAAGGAGACTACATAAGCCTTTATGACAGAAGTTCTTCTTGGACAGCTTGAGCAATACCAATTGAGAATCTGCGTGGTCAAGGTTATGATAATGGGAGTAACATGAAAGGCGTTTTTTGTGCCCTGCAAAGTACCCTCTTTAAACTCGGTAGTCAATGATCTGCTAAGTGTTGTCTGGAAGCAACTAGTTTCTTCAGTTTGGTTCAACAGATGTATAATTATTTATCTAATCGACTCAGGGTTGCATACTGTAACTCGACATGTATCAGACATAGACATAACTGCTAAGCCACTGAGTGAAACAAGATGTACTTAAGGCCTGCATGAATTTGGAAAAACATCGATGCACAATGGAAACAAAGATATTAATGCTGAAGATCAGTGCTGTGAACTTATAGCAATAGTTCGAAGACTTCAAAAGCCTATGCCGTCACAAGGAGTACTTCTCTTCATGATACAACCAAAAGCTCCTGGATAATGTGCTTAATGTTCCTGTTGCTCTAAGAAGCCTTCTCGCACTTCCAGTGACAGTGACAAGTGGTGAACGTAGTTTCTCAAAGCTCAAACTATAAAAACTTACATACGCTCACTTTGCAAAATAGACTATTTGGCTTTACAACTATATCAACTGAGCATGCTCAAGCATCAGCACTTGACCTGAAGGAGCTGGTGACAATATTTGCAAAGAAAAAAGCACGCAAAGTGAGATTTTGATGTGACTGAAATTGAAATTTTTGGTTGGGGGGGGGGGGGGCGGGGGGGGGGGGGGGTGCAAGTAGTTAGCCTTGCCGAGGGCACAAAATATCCTGGGGCTGGCACTGCTTGCAATATTGACCCTATGGTCCTTAAAATGGACTTCCATGGACGTTACTGGACGACAGCGTGTTGCGTGATAAATTCTCGCAACATCGTTTTATTTCAATATCTGTTTTATAACGCAAGGGCAACAACTGCTTGGAATTTATAGTCACTTTTCTCGGTAAGCATTTGTCTTCTCGCGTTAGTATCGAATGCAGTTAACTTTTGAGCTGTGGTCATTTTTGCGCTGGACTGCGCATGACTTGTCTTGTTGTTTGGTCGATCGGTTTCCGCCCACCACTAGTGGGAGTGAGCGATTTGGAATGGCGAAAGAGATGCCTCGTTGAAGAGGGGATCTCCGCTTTTTTTTGTTCTGTCAGGGATGTGTAGTCCTCTTATGGATATTTCGTTTAGTCGAGATAATACCTCTAGTGTTTTCCCACATGTCGGGAGGCGTGATATTTCTGTGTATTTCATGAAAGCAAGGTAAATTGACTTTTTCATTAACTCTATCGATTTTGGGTCGTGAGCGATTTCGATTCATAGCCTGTCTCCGAAAGTCGTCGTCACGAGATGTTCTTTCCCAGCTCACATGTCGCTGCATTGTACTGCATCGGTTGATGCATGTACCAAGGACCATTACTTGCTACTTTGTTAAATGAACTAGGTTTAGAAAACCTTTATTATCTAGAGGATATTCTTGAGGACATTATTTATACTTCGGCAGACGTGTCTGTCTTGCTGAAGTCAAACTAAGGAGAGTGAACTGATCTCATACATCTGGTTATCTCCTGGCTGTTATAGAAAAGGATGGAGTTGTTCACCTGACTACATTTACAGCACTTTGAAATATAACATGCATCTGACTCATCATTGTAATGCTGTCTACCGTTTATTGCTGTATTGAATGTTGCTGTGATAATGACTGTTTGATGTGCCTACACATTTGCGTAACCATTTTGTCACTGTGGCGTCCACAATAAATAATGAAGAAAAACGTCAACGGCTGTTTCAAGACTCATTGACTTTATACGTCGTGAGTTTACTGACGTCCCATGTGGATTGCCCTGTTATTGTTGCATGAACATTGTTTTGACTGAACACATCTACACACTACACAAAACCAGACATGCGGATGCCATCCATCATCATATGGCATCACGCATCATTTGGTGGCCATAAGCTGGTTTGATTCTGGTACTAGCAAACACGGGGTCCCTTACCCACTTCATTTTCAACAAGAATTCATCAGCATCCTTCAAGAAATTAACATTCTTCAATACAGTCAACATCTTCAAAATTTTCAAAGTACTCGGCGTTGCCCGGTAAAAGTCAAAATTTCAACTTTTTGACGGAAACAAGAATTTGACAGTACCCGGCGTTGTTACATGTTGCCGGATAACTCGGACTGCTGTTATCTTTTACGCAAGTCAAGCAAGTTGCTGCTGTCAAGGTTCCAGTGCTGTCGTTTTTTGAGAAGGTCAAGTGCCGGTTGAAACGGGTTGTTTTCTGAAGAAGGCCAAGTACCGATTTCCATCAACTTACTTTTGGATTAGAAGGTCAAGTGCCGAAACAACTCAACACACAGTATTTCAGAAGCTCTTGTACCATCGTGTTAGCAGTGGAAGCAGTTCAGATGTGCCATCATCGTTGGAGCTTCGCTCTTTAGGACGTTGATTGACATCCGTTTTTCTGCTGTTCTACGATTGGAAGCCTTTAAGTTAAGTGGCCTGTTTGTATGTAAACTGTGCCCTTATACTTCTGCTGAGTCTTCTGTGTATCATCTCATTCTATATGTTATATGTCTATATGTTATTTGTATATTTATATGTTTATATTTCAGCGGGTTCTCGGTTGGGTGGTGTCTCCGTTAGATTATGCCACGTCATAGAGGTCGTCTATTGTGAGCGTTTTCTGTAGGGTTTGCAAATTTCCGATACTGGAATTTGCTAAGCGACTTCTGTTGCTATTTATGTTAGCTGTGATGACATGTTTTAATATTGTTTTCGTTATTATTTCACATTCTTTAGTTTTGTTGTGATTTGTTTGTATTTGTTAGCCTACTCTTGTCTATAATTTAGTTTCATACAACATTTTTGTTTATACACTGTGGTGTCATGTATTTTGTTTAATTCTCGCGCAGATATCGTCACATTTTTTGTGATATTTCATTAATTTCTGCTTTATTTTTAGTTGATTTCTGCGAAAGTTTTTGTATTGTTGCTGATCTTTGTTATTGTTTACATTGTTATTGTTTACATTGTTTGTATTGTTTACATTTTCAATGTTTACATTCTGCATGTGTTTACATAGTCATTGTTTACAGTTATAGTAATTAGTTAATGGGCTATGCTAATGCACTGTTACTACTATACTGATGATAAATGAATGATGAATAGTGTCGTGCACTATTGAATGAGAAGTGCACTTATGATCAAGATTTGAGTGCTGATATTTCATATACAAGTTCTTTGATTGGAGACTTGTTTCCCACAGAGACTGGGATAATATAATGTGATGTGAATATACAAGTGCTTAATTAAGACTTGTTACACTTAGGTTTGAAATAAATTAGTTAATTATTTCAGGTTTTGGACTCATATGTTAGACAACATGTCTACATTTGAGCACTTTATTGAGCAGGGTAAATTGCTTGGGAAGACTGGTGATAAGTTAGAAGAATTTGCAACTGCTCGATATGATAAAGCAATGGAAGCTGAACAAAAGAAACTGCATATGGAAGCTGAACAAAAGAAACTGCAGATGCAGGTGGATGAAAAGAGATTCCAAATGGAAATGGAAAAAACAAAAAAGGGAATCAGAAGCTGAGGAAAGAAAGCTACAGCTAGAGGCTGAGAATAAAAGACTTGAAAAAGAAGCTGAGAATAAAAGACTTGAAAAAGAAGCTGAGAATAAAAGACTTGAAAAAGAAGCTGAAAATAAAAGACTTGAAAAAGAAGCTGAAAATGAAAGACTTCAAATGCAGGCTCAAGCTGAAGAAAGGAAGTTACAAAGAGAGTCTGATGAGAGGAAAGCAAAAATGGAACATGAAGAAAAACTCTTAGCTTTAGAGTTGGAGAAATTGAAATTGACGAGCATGAGTAATGGTAATGATTCAAACAAGGGTTCATCTTCTGGGAAGGCTAATAATGATACTTTTAAGATTAAGTTACCAACATTTAGTCCTTCCAGTGATGACATAATGTTCTATCTGGACAGATTTGAACAAGCATGTACAGCTCATAACATAGACAAAGCAAAATATGTTTATCAGTTATCAGGGATACTGACAGGTAAAGCTCTAAGTATATTAAATATGGTGGATGAACCTGACAAGAGCAATTATGAGGTTGTCAGGGCCGCTTTGTTAAAGAAAGTTTATTGCAAGAATACGCATTACTTTCTCACGAGGGGTTGAACTATCTAAGACGGAAAAAACTTATGAAGGACTTATGGACTTAATACTTAGAGACAAAGTCATGTCGTCTGTCAATGAGTCTTTCCTTGCTTTCCTTCATGAACGTAAACCTAAAACAATAAAGAATATGAAATGGGAAGGATTTCTGTTTGTGTGTGAAGTGGGATGTTATAAATACTTATAGGGAACTTAGTGTACTGACTGAGATCAGCTGTGAAGGTATCTATATCTATTAAGAGTAGTGTATTATAGATAACCTTACTTGCTGCCACATATCTATATATCTCAGTCAGAATTATTCTGGAATAGTGTGGTGACTACGTTTTGTGTCTAGGGTATGTGTATGGTGAAGTGTAAGTCACAACAACAGACAGATAAACAATTTAATTTAATCCACTACTCTTAACAACACTGTGACACTCACATACATATAACACTCTATGAGAATAGCTTAAAGAAGTCACTCGTAACGGTTCAAATAACAATATGTATTCATTACTGGCATGAAGGAATATGTGTCCTGATTCAACTACAAGGGAACCAGGAATCACAATCAATTTAAATTACAAGTTATGTACAGAATGTATTTAATATGAATATTGTAGTGACATATATTAGTACAAATGTTCTATGTGTGTCAGTTGTGTAGTAGTAAAATGAGGTAATACTGGTTTTGTTTTGTTCAAGCTCTGTTGGTATTGGTCATCATGACTTCAATAGTTTGTCTTTAGGGACTATTATTGGAGATGTTCACAGTTCCTGATTTTAAGACAAGTAAATTCCCCTCTGAATAGTATTTTTATAAAGTTATTTCAAGATGAGGGGACATAATGTTGAGCTCAGCTGGCCAATTCGCTTATCTGGCGTGATGGCGGCAGGAAAGGACTCCTCTGCTCGAATTCTCCTCTGGGCTCAGGAGACACCTCACTGATAGCTAAAAAGACCAAGGAGTATGCTGTCCGACTCTGGATTCAGCAAATCTCTGACCAGATGCTGCTCACTACCATCAAGACCACTGTCCCTGAAATCAAGAAGGATGTACCTTCTACTTCATAACTAATTTATATTCTCTTTTACACTGATCACAATACAGCACAAACATTGCGTTCAGAGCGTTAGGCCAACAGTCAGCTTCATTTGAAATACTTTATTCCAGTATTACCCTTCTTAATGGTTACTACGCCTCTGCACTTCCAGCATTATTTCTTTCTAGTCCATCATCCAGGTGTCAGTGTACTATTTGGCCATTCCATGCCGTTTTACTTCTCTCCGACACCCTCTGTTCAGGCTGGAGCATTATAGGCTTTACCTCACGTTTGCCACTGAACTACACATATATATACAGGCATAAATCAACAATTCACATTCAATTTTTCATTAAAAGATACTGAATGGTTCAAGCTTACCACAATTTCATGGAAATAAACACAGATACGTTGATTAGCAATGAATTCTGGCACAAACTGGCACAAATTCCGTTCTGCCTATGTTCCAGGCTTTTATTTTAGCAAAAATGTGAGCTGGCTTCAACGTACTGTCGCTTTATCAAGCTTATTTGAATTAGTGGTCTCGAACTAACGCTCCCAAGTGTGTATATCAGCGAGACTGGCCAATGAGCCACGTTTCGACAAGTGTTTGAAAAAATGTTATCTTTTCCCGTCTCCCCCAACAACCAAGATAGTATTTATAGCCCGACCAATCGTGGTTAGGCTTTCATTTGTTGCGCTCCAATCAATTTGGAGTTTACATGGTAGGCTATTTATGTAACGTAAGGTTTTTTCAAAACACGTTATAAAAAAAATTTTATGAGCAGAAATGATTTTATGCTGTCAGGCACCCCCAATATTTTATTTTGGGTATAATTTATTAATTCCTGGACTATTTGCGTAACGTTTTACATATTATTTGTCAGCAAACCCTAAGGAACCCAAAAATACTAATTTAAAGGAGCTACGTGGCTGCGTTCAAAATATGCAATTTCTTCTATCTCCTGTTTAGAAGATGTGCTGTCTGGGTACTGTTATGTGTTCAAACGTAAACCCATATAATGTTGTCTTTTCTAATAAGAGTCTGTTATGATTTATAAACCTAACTCTGGGAAAGGGTAGTGTATTTTATCACTGTCCGTCTGAAAAAAAATTAGTGCATGTAGACTTACACGCGTGATGGTAGTAATTGTGTATCGCGCGAAGCGGGTTTAGTGTTCGGCTTTCTGCCTCTCCCTTCTCTTTTTATCCCTTTAGTCCATCTGTTCGTTCGTTTTGGTAACGCAGTATAATTAATGTTAGGGTTAATTTAGGTCATTACGCAGTACGTCTCAATGTTTTTCCAAGAAATACAGCACACGTTTCATTGAAGAAAGCGGGTATAATACAGTAAGCTTTACTATCAACGTGAAAGCGTTACAATTTGCAGACGAAGCAGAAAACAAGGGGGATTTCGAGTACATTCTTTGTGACAGCACTGTCATTTTACCATTGCTCTTCTCTTTATTAATTTTATTTGTTAGGCTTCATATTTACCTAATAATTTATATATGTGGATTAGAATCTTTCATGACACTTCCCCTCTTAAAACAGACATTATATGTCAGTCCTTTATTCTATATACACATAGAGAAATTTATTATTATTTCTGGGGTTTACGGTGATTCTCATCACACGGATGGCGGCTTAAAAAATCCGCTCCCAGATTGGTTTTTCCAGATATATATTCAATGCTAAAATTATATGGAGCCAGAAGCAAAGACCATCGGAGTAACCTAGAGTTCTCATGCTTAGCCTGTGCTAAAAACGATAAAGGTTTGTGGTCAGTTTGCAACTTAAATGCCTTCCCATATAGATAAATATTGAATTTCTTTATTGCCCATATTACTGCAAGACATTCTTTTTCGCTAGTTGAGTAGTTGATTTCAGCTTTATTCAACTTTCTGCTAGCATATGCCACTGGGCTTAATTCCCCATCCAATGCATCTGATTTCTGTAGTAAAGTTGCACCTAGCCCAATATTACTTGCATCCGTCCTTACTATGAATTCTTGACTTAAGTCAGGTAATTTCAAAATGGGTTTACTTGTGAGCTTTTCCTTCAATTCTTGGTAAGTCATTTCACATTGTGGTGTCCATGTAATGCGATCTGGAAGTCCTTTACGTGTCAATTCCGTTAAAGGTGCACATATGGAATTAAAGTTTTTGATATACTTCTGGTAGAAACCACATAATGAGACAAAGGATCTCACGTCCTTCTTGGTTTGTGGTCTCGGGGCTTTCTGTAGTTTCTCTAAATTCTTTGGGTCAGGGGTCATGTTTCCCTGATAAACTGTGTGTCCCAAAAAATTCCAATTCTTTACATCCAACGCACATTTGGTTGGTCGGGCTGTTAAATTTGCCTCCCTAAGTCGATCAAACAGCATGTTCAGAGAGTCAATGTGTTCCTCAAATGTTTCTGTTGCTATAAGGATATCATCCATAAAATTTGTTATACAGGGATTATTCAGAGGATCCAATAATTTTCTCATCATTCTAGAGAAGACACTAGGCGCATTCTTCAATCCAAATGGCAATCTATTAAAACTCATAGTGTCCTTCTGAGGTACTAAAAGCTAGGTATGGTCTAACCTCAGGCTTTACTGGAATCTGATAGTATCCTTTACTCAGATCCACTTTTGAGAAATATTTAGCTTTATTTAGTCTGGCAAACAGCTGATTTGTATCCGGCAATGGATCCACCTGTCCTTCTGTAATAGCATTCAGTCTCCTGTAATCTATACAGAGTCTATGTTCTCCAGAGGGCTTCCTTAAAAGTACAACACCTGAACTATACGAAGACTCACTGTGCGAAATAATTCCTTCCTTCAATAGATAGTCTATCTCTTCCTTCAAAGCTTTTTCCTTAGCAAACGGAATCGAATATGGTTTCATACAGACAGGTGTGGAGTCTATGAGTTTCATATCATATTCCAATAGGTTTGTATGCCCTGGTCGGTCTGTTAACACCTCTGCATGATTATTTAGAACCTGTTGCACTCTCTCTTTCTGAGTTTTCGTTAAATGTGTACTGATTTTCACCTGTGCTGCTGTCTCACAGGGGTGTAATGGATATTCAAATGATGAAAGTGGTTCCTTTTTCATCTCCATGGCGATGGACAAGGTCAACAAGTGTGTCTCTTCCTGATGTTCTCTTTCCAAATATTTCTTCAGGAGATTCACATGATAGATTTTTTTCTTTCCCCTTCTTATCTATCTTATAATTTGTTCTAGACACCTTCTCTAGAACTGTATATGGACCCTGCCATCCAATTTGTAACTTATTCTGACTCCCGGGCAAAAGAAGCAGTACCTTCTCTCCCACAGCCAAATTTCTGTCTTTCGCCTTCCTGTTATAATAGGCAGCATGTTTCTTCCTGGCTTGTTTCAAATTTTCATTGGCAAGTTTCCAGCCAGTTTTTAACCGAGTGGTCAGCTCATTCACATACTGGTATGAAGATGTAATGTTTTCCTCTGCCTTTTCATCAGTCCACGTTCTTAACAAAGCTACATATGGACCTTTAATTGTGTGGACCTATTTGTCCATGCACCGGTATGGTCTCTTCCACTCGAAGCTTTATAGTGATGATTTTTCCTCCCAGAATTATCATTCACAAAACGACCGCTACCAATTTTTCTTTTGGGGCTTTCTCCCCTCTTAAAATTCTTGATGAGAGATTTCCTCTCTACATCTTCTTCCTCCAGTTTGTTTAAGTCCGATTGAGGGATTTTCGGCTTATCCTGGGGTAAGACATCTTTTGCACTCTCCGCATAGTGGCCATTGTAAAACAGTTAAGTGAAGCTTGTCCGTGAAAAGGGGCTTCCCATTCCATTTGGTCCACTTTATCAAATCTATTTTTCTTTTTATTATCAGGCCTAATTTTGCCCCGTGGCGTGTCCAGGTCCTGATCCATGTTCCCACTTGTGGGTGTTCTCTCATGTGCTATGCTACACCTTTCTACAAAATTCTCAATGTCCCATCTTGCTTTGGGCCAATAATAATTGTGAGCCACCTTTTGAATGATGGTACCTATCTTCTCATGGTCCCCATCTGGTTTCACATGTAGGCTCCTTATTAAGTCTGTCCTATATCTTTTTGGAAGAACCAGCTGTCCGTGACCATTGGATCTAGCTCCAGTCTTCCTATACATCAACTTGTTTTTCATGTAAAAATCTCCCTTGCCTGGAGTTGTATGACAAGTTGACAATTTTCTGAAACAAGGCTTGAGTGTTTTATCCCCAGCCTGTGCCTTCCTCATCTCTTCTGGAGTGGTATCCAACATAATATCCTCCTCCTGTCTTGAGGTCGACCTGACCTGAAGGGTTGCCATATACCCAGGTTTCCTTCTGCAACGGTCAGTGTCATGATTGTCCATCTGACAATTTTTACACCACCTTTTTCCTTGGTTGAAAGATTTTCTTTCATCATATTTCCTTTCATCGAATTGTGGGAATTTATTTTTATTGTCATACCGTGGCCTATCAAATTGGTGCTTACCTTTATTTTGATCCTTAGGATCAAATTTATTAAAGTTCTGTGGTGCCCTAAAGTTGTCCACCTGTTTCTTTTTATTACCTGTTACCTCTGCTTGAGCTGCTTGATACCTTTCAGCAACATTTAGCAACTCACCCAGCCTCTCTGCACCTTGTTCCATGAGAAACTTTCTCAGGTCTGGAGCCATGGACTCTCTTAGTTGCTCTATAAGGACCATTTCCTTAAGATCTTGGGTTTTCCCCAAGAGAAGTCCATTTCTCCAAGTATGTCTCTATTCGTGCAGAGAACTGGTGATAGGTTTCACCTGACAGTAGTTTAGCATTCCTAAATTTTTTCCTATAAAATTCTGCATTCTTTTCATACCTTAACAAAAGAGCCTGCTTTAGCATGTCATAATTTTCCTGATCACCTCTGCTCATTTTTGCAAAAAACTTCATAAGCTGCCCCACGAAGTCCCTGAGATAACTTTAAGCTCCACCTTTCTCTCTCTAACCCATACGTGGTAGCTAATAGTTCGTACCTATTTATATAGCTCTCAATATCATCGTCTTTCTCAACAAAATGATCTAAATGAAAATTCATAGCTGAGATTGAGGCTCCTTGAGTAACCGTAGCATCAGAGGCAAAGGGACTGGCACCATTTTCAGGAGCATGGCCTTGAAACTCAAACTCCCTTAGTCGTAACTCATGTTCCCTTTGTAATCTCTTCTCCTCCTTTTCTGCTTCCCTCTCTGCAGTCAATCTTCTTTCTTCTGCAGCTTGTCTTCTTTCCTTTCTGGCTTCCAATGGCAACCATAACTTGCCCATCTAATCCTAACTCTTTTGCAGTCTGAACCGCAGCAGATCGAAATTTGGCCAGGTCCGCCATTGTCTATCAGGTAACTTAATACAATGTCTAACCAACAATTCAATCTCTAATGGACAACACAGGCACCGTGAGCTCAACCTTATTTAATTCCACCCAAGGATACCTTTTAATTCTTATATTCCCTGAAGTGAATTACCCCCAATATTTTTAATAGTTAAAGATTCAAAATCCCAAGAGCGAGACCCCAATATATGTGGTGAAGTGGGATGTTATAGATATTTATAGGGGACTTAGTGTACTGACTGAGATCAGCTGTGAAGGTATATATATATCTAATAAGAGTAGTGTATTATATATATAACCTTACTTGCTGCCACATATCTATATATCTCAGTCAGAATTATTCTGGAATAGTGTGGTGACTACGTTTTGTGTCTAGGGTATGTGTATGGTGAAGTGTAAGTCACAACAACAGACAGATAAACAATTTAATTTAATCCACTACTCTTAACAACACTGTGACACTCACATACATATAACACTCTATGAGAATAGCTTAAAGAAGTCACTCGTAACGGTTCAAATAACAATATGTATTCATTACTGGCATGAATGAATATGTGTCCTGATTCAACTACAAGGGAACCAGGAATCACAATCAATTTAAATTACAAGTTATGTACAGAATGTATTTAATATGAATATTGTAGTGACATATATTAGTACAAATGTTCTATGTGTGTCAGTTGTGTAGTAGTAAAATGAGGTAATACTGGTTTTGTTTTGTTCAAGCTCTGTTGGTATTTGTCATCATGACTTCAATAGTTTGTCTTTAGGGACTATTATTGGAGATGTTCACAGTTCCTGATTTTAAGACAAGTAAATTCCCCTCTGAATAGTATTTTTATAAAGTTATTTCAAGATGAGGGGACATAATGTTGAGCTCAGCTGGCCAATTCGCTTATCTGGCGTGATGGCGGCAGGAAAGGACTCCTCTGCTCGAATTCTCCTCTGGGCTCAGGAGACACCTCACTGATAGCTAAAAAGACCAAGGAGTATGCTGTCCGACTCTGGATTCAGCAAATCTCTGACCAGATGCTGCTCACTACCATCAAGACCACTGTCCCTGAAATCAAGAAGGATGTACCTTCTACTTCATAACTAATTTATATTCTCTTTTACACTGATCACAATACAGCACAAACATTGCGTTCAGAGCGTTAGGCCAACAGTCAGCTTCATTTGAAATACTTTATTCCAGTATTACCCTTCTTAATGGTTACTACGCCTCTGCACTTCCAGCATTATTTCTTTCTAGTCCATCATCCAGGTGTCAGTGTACTATTTGGCCATTCCATGCCGTTTTACTTCTCTCCGACACCCTCTGTTCAGGCTGGAGCATTATAGGCTTTACCTCACGTTTGCCACTGAACTACACATATATATACAGGCATAAATCAACAATTCACATTCAATTTTTCATTAAAAGATACTGAATGGTTCAAGCTTACCACAATTTCATGGAAATAAACACAGATACGTTGATTAGCAATGAATTCTGGCACAAACTGGCACAAATTCCGTTCTGCCTATGTTCCAGGCTTTTATTTTAGCAAAAATGTGAGCTGGCTTCAACGTACTGTCGCTTTATCAAGCTTATTTGAATTAGTGGTCTCGAACTAACGCTCCCAAGTGTGTATATCAGCGAGACTGGCCAATGAGCCACGTTTCGACAAGTGTTTGAAAAAATGTTATCTTTTCCCGTCTCCCCCAACAACCAAGATAGTATTTATAGCCCGACCAATCGTGGTTAGGCTTTCATTTGTTGCGCTCCAATCAATTTGGAGTTTACATGGTAGGCTATTTATGTAACGTAAGGTTTTTTCAAACACGTTATAAAAAAAATTTTATGAGCAGAAATGATTTTATGCTGTCAGGCACCCCCAATATTTTATTTTGGGTATAATTTATTAATTCCTGGACTATTTGCGTAACGTTTTACATATTATTTGTCAGCAAACCCTAAGGAACCCAAAAATACTAATTTAAAGGAGCTACGTGGCTGCGTTCAAAATATGCAATTTCTTCTATCTCCTGTTTAGAAGATGTGCTGTCTGGGTACTGTTATGTGTTCAAACGTAAACCCATATAATGTTGTCTTTTCTAATAAGAGTCTGTTATGATTTATAAACCTAACTCTGGGAA
Source organism: Oreohelix idahoensis (assembly GCA_024509875.1). NCBI lineage: Eukaryota > Metazoa > Mollusca > Gastropoda > Stylommatophora > Oreohelicidae > Oreohelix > Oreohelix idahoensis. Next base: position 5,868 of record JAMPIV010004266.1, on the reverse strand, counting down.
AGGGTAGTGTATTTTATCACTGTCCGTCTGAAAAAAAAATTAGTGCATGTAGACTTACACGCGTGATGGTAGTAATTGTGTATCGCGCGAAGCGGGTTTAGTGTTCGGCTTTCTGCCTCTCCCTTCTCTTTTTATCCTTTTAGTCCATCTGTTCGTTCGTTTTGGTAACGCAGTATAATTAATGTTAGGGTTAATTTAGGTCATTACGCATAGATGTTCGCATCAATGTGAAACATGATAGTAATCGTGGAAAACTGGAATTCGAACCAGGATAACAATTACAATAGAGACAATAATAACTGCAGAGATAATAATAACTCTGATAACTTCAGAGGTAATAATAGTCGGGGTAGATCTCAACACAAAAAAAAGAGATATCAGCAGGCTAATGCTGTACAACAGGAAACTGAGGGAGCCTGTAATCATGTTGTTGATAGTAAAAAACTTTGACGCTGTCACTGGTTCTGCTTTTGACTTTGAGAGAGCAAACAAATGCCCCCAATGCAGTACTTTATTCGAACCGGGTACCATAACTACTTTGAGTTGTGGTCACCCACTTCCCGCTCTTCCTGCTGCTGTTGCGCATGACGGGAGGGGTTCTTTAATTCTACATAAGGGTCTTGTTAATGATACTCCGGTCTCACTACTTTTCGATTCCGGATGCACCACTATTGGTGTTAGACAATCGCTTGTAGATCCATCTTGTGCTACAGGAAGGGTTATTAAATGTGTCACATTTGGCGGCACTCTAGAAAAATATCCTACTGCTGTAATTCGCATTGCCACTCCTTTCTTTACTGGAGATGTGCATGCTTGTCTCTCTTACCTAATCCTATTGCGGACCTTATTATTGGTCGTATTCACGGAGTTAGGGAGTGTACCCCACAGCAGATTGCTGCTTGGGAAGATAATAACATGCAAGCTACAAATGCAGTAGTTACAAGAGCACAAGCTCTACAAACACCCGAAACTTCACTGAATAGTGATAATGAAGTTGATAGCCAAGATAGTCACTTAGTAATTACTCGTGACTCTTTCATAAAATTGCAAGAAGAAGATCCTTCTTTAAAAAAATTCTTCGTTCTTGCGAAGAAAGGTGATCCGAATCAGGATACAAATAGAAAATCTTGGATTGCAATGAGAAACGGCGTACTTGTACGTATGGTACAAGATTCGACTACGTCGGCACATTCGCAAATTCTTGTTCCCAAGAGCATGAGAGTCCAAATATTACAACATGCTCATGACTCGCAATGTGCTGGACATATGGGTTTTGCCCGTACGAAGTCGAGAGTCCTTGCGGCTTTCTTTTGGCCTTTTGTCAATAAGGACATTCGTATTTACTGCCGATCATGCAAGGTATGTCAGGAGGTCAAATCTAGAGGACCACGACATGCTGCGCCTATCCAGGCTGCTGACATTCCTATTCGGCCGTTTCAGAAAATGGCCATAGATATTATTGGCCCTTTTAAGGTCAAGTCGGCCAGAGGACATCAGTTTATCCTTACATGTGTCGATATGTGCACACGTTGGCCAGAGGCTATTCCTCTTAAGAGCATATCTACTACAGATATCGCAGATGCTCTTTGGTTGATATTTTCTCGCTTGGGGTTCCCCAGAGAAATATTGTCAGACCATGGCACTCAACTCATATCTGACACTATGTCACAGGTAATGTCTACCTTACATATTGAACGATCTCTCAGTAGTATCTACCATCCTATGTCTAATGGGTTAGTTGAGCGTCTGAATAGAACGCTCAAGACTTTGCTTGGTAAGATAACTGAAGATCATCCTCAAGATTGGGACAGGGTTTTACCCGCGGCTCTCTTTGCCTAGAGAGAAGTCCCTAATGAACACACAGGATTTTCTCCCTTCGAACTTGTCTTTGGCGCGCGTCCACGCGGCCCTATGTCTTTATTACACGATCTCATCACTGCCGATGATATTAGCGATGAAACTCAATCCTCATATGAGTATGTCATTGCTCTTAGACAAAAGATCATTGAGGCATGTAAGCTAGCAACTGCTTCATCAGAAATTGCTAAAGAGAAGGCAAGGCAGTTTGCTAACAAGAATAGATGTCTACGACAACTTTGTCCAGGTGACAAAGCATTCGTCCTACTCCCCAGTAGGGAAAATAGACTTCTTATTGCATGGAAAGGTCCGTATGCAATAGTCTCTCGGATTTCCGATGTTGACTATGTGGTCGATATTGATGGAAAGCATAAAAACTTTCCACATAAACATGCTTTCGGAATTTCACGAACGTCCGGACTATTTGCTGCCTATTTTCCAGGCAACGGATGATGCTCCTGCACCTCACGGTCATTATTCATCCCTGTCTGTCATTCAGGATGAGGAAGCTACCTTCTCTGATGTCAACCTTCCCCTTCCAGTGGTTCCATTACATTCCACGGAATCTTGGAAAAAACGTTTCTGTTTCTCCTAATCTTTCTGGTGACGAACATCGACAAGTCTCGTCGATGTTACAAACATTTCAGGATGTTCTCACTGACATTCCTGGACACACAGATGTCATAGAACATGACATAATTCTTACCGACAATAATCCAATTAGGGTTAGGCCGTATCCTATTCCTATACACTTTCAGTCGCAAGTGGAAAAGGAATTGGATGAAATGATTCAATTAAATATAATTGAACCATCGACTTCACCATATTCTTCTTCCATGGTTATTGTCCGGAAGAAGGATAAGAACATACGAATTTGCGTTGATTATCGCAAATTGAATCAGGTCACAAAGTTCGACGCTGAACCGATGCCTTTGTTAGAAGATCTACTGATTAGACTTTCTAATTCTAGATTCTTCACTAAACTTGACTTGTCTAAAGGTTATTGGCAAGTGCCTTTAGCAGAGCATGCCAAACCTCTTACTGCTTTTTCTACACCTAGGGGTCTATTTCAATGGAATGTTATGCCTTTTGGTCTCATGAACGCCCCTGCCACTTTCGTTCGCATGATGCGTCGAATTCTGTCACATCGTTCGGATGTCATCGCATACTTAGATGACATCTGTCTCTTCAGTGATACCTGGGAAGATCACTATTTAGGGTTATATGACTTACTGTCCACTCTACGTGAGAATAATTTGACAGCAAAACCTTCTAAAGCTTTTGTTGGTTTTGGTGAAATCTCTTTCCTGGGTCATCGTGTTGGTCATGGTCTCTTGAAGACAGAAGACCACAATACTTCCAAAATACTGAACATCTCTGTTCCTAAAACGAAGAAACAAGTTAGGAGTCTCTTAGGTTTAATTCAATTTTATGGGAGATTTATTCCAAATTTATCTTCGATCATGGCACCTCTCTCAACATTGTTGAAGAAAGGTTCGCCTAATCTGGTCCGTTGGTCTGAAGAATGCCAATCTTCACTAGACCAAATCAAGAATATATTTTTCTTCTCCTCCCATCTTAAGATTACCTACTCTTGATAGGACTTTTGTTCTTCGGAGTGATGCTTCATCCACTGGGATTGGAGCAGCACTGATGCAAGAATATGCAAATACTCTGCATCCTGTTATGTACATTTCTAGAAAACTAAATGCGGCAGAGAGGAACTACTCGGTTTTAGACCGTGAGTTGTTAGCGATGGTTTGGTCAATTCTAAAGCTACAAAGATTCCTCCTGGGCGCACATTTCATTCTAGAGACTGATCAGAAAGCTCTTACAGCTATTCAGACTAAGAATTTGAAGAGTTCGAGATCCACTCGATATGCTATAGCTCTTCAACCTTTTCACTTCACGGTACGAGCTATCCGTGGTGCGGATAATGTGATGGCTGACATTTTGTCTAGATGCCCACATGACTCCAACTAATACTTCTGTCCTATATTTCTATATATTACAGAGTCATAACACACCTATATTTCTACAATAGATTAGCACATCTGTACTTACTTTATATGTACACACTATCGTGCTTTGTTGTCATCTTCTTCTGTTCGTTTTATAAGATGATAGAGGAGGACTGAGTAGTTAATATAAGGGCCGTTAGTTTACTAAACAGCCACAATTATTAATAATGTATTGTACCTTATGAAGCATATTAGTTATTAATTAGCATTATATTGCTTGTACTTTCTCAGAATGTCATTGTTGAGCTGAGGACTTACCTTACGAGTTCTAGATTGTGTACTTACCCTCGGAATACCAGAGCATATGTCCTGGATCGTCATGTAGTTTAACTTTACTATGTACTTATGTCATTACATGTCAAAGAATGTACTATTTAAATTTTCCTATCAGATTTGTACATCCCTTTTTAAAGACAATATTAGAGTATGCTGTTTAATGATGATTATAGTAACTTGCATACGTATATTGTGTTTACATGCTAACGTGATGTGTGTTGGTGACACCTCCCCGATGTGAATATTTTTTGAGACATATTTATTTTTTCTGTTGAGGTATATCCTCACCAGACACTCTATAATTAGCCTATTGTTTGGCAATTTAATTAATTATCAGCGCATAATTCGTGCGTTTTGAGCCGCTTATCGCTTGCTCTTTGATATTTATTATCGCAAGGGCAACAACTGCTTGAAATTTATAGTCACTTTTCTCGGTAAGCATTTGTCTTCTCGCGTTGGTATCGAATGCAGTTAACTTTTGAGCTGTGGTCATTTTTGCGCTGGACTGCGCATGACTTGTCTTGTTGTTTGGTCGATCGGTTTCCGCCCACGACTAGTGGAGTGAGCGATTTGGAATGGCGAAAGAGATGCCTCGTTGAAGAGGGGATCTCCGCTATTTTTTGTTCTGTCAGGGATGTGTAGTCCTCTTAATGGATATTTCGTTTATTCGAGATAATACCTCTAGTGTTTTCCCACATGTCGGGAGGCGTGATATTTCTGTGTATTTCATGAAAGCAAGGTAAATTGACTTTTTCATTAACTCTATCGATTTTGGGTCGTGAGTGATTTCGATTCATAGCCTGTCTCCGAAAGTCGTCGCCACGAGATGTTTTTTCCCAGCTCACATGTCGCTGCATTGTACTGCATCGGTTGATGCATGTACCAAGGACCATTACTTGCTACTTTGTTAAATGAACTAGGTTTGGAAAACCTTTATTATCTATAGGATATTTTTGAGGACATTATTTATACTTCGGCAGACGTGTCTGTCTTGCTGAAGTCAAACTAAGGAGAGTGAACTGATCTCATACATCTGGTTATCTCCTGGCTGTTATAGAAAAGGATGGAGTTGTTCACCTGACTACATTTACAGCACTTTGAAATATAACATGCATCTGACTCATCATTGTAATGCTGTCTACCGTTTATTGCTGTATTGAATGTTGCTGTGATAATGACTGTTTGATGTGCCTACACATTTGCGTAACCATTTTGTCACTGTGGCGTCCACAATAAATAATGAAGAAAAACGTCAACGGCTGTTTCAAGACTCATTGACTTTATACGTCGTGAGTTTACTGACGTCCTATGTGGATTGCCCTGTTATTTGTTGCATGAACATTGTTTTGATACTGAACACACTCTACACACTACATTCCATAACACAAATTTACTCCTCTTCATTCAAATCCTTCGCTGATCCTTACTTCATTAAACAAAACAATTAAAATCTACGACTGCGTGCAAAACAACATCCAAATACAATCTCATACCATTCTAAAAACTAAACAACATAAACCCCAAACTCACCACCCCTTAGTATCGATTTATATGTGGTCTTGATCCTTCCCCGAGAGAGAGAGATAGATAGTGTCTATTAATCTAGTGAGATCTACTCACGTGTCCAAAAACTACCCATATTAAACAACCACCACTACCCAAAACCAAAATAAAAAAAAAAACCACACATCATACACCATCCAATAACCAAAAA